>JAJGQC010000316.1:0-50000 GCA_021014325.1 Plazaster borealis
CAGAATGTTACTGCAACAATTGCTCAATGCTGCCACTGGAAGTACTTGAATATTCTCCAGTAGGAAGCTTTCTCCGCCAGTCCCACTGTCTCTCACCAAATCTGGAGGAGAGATGAACTCAACACCAAAGGCAGATCTGATCCACATCTTATAGGCTCGGCTGACCACACCCACAAATACACCAAAATGCCAACATGAAGACTTGGTGTGCCGATAGGGTCTTGGAAACCCTCATGTGTCCGACATTTGGTGACTATATTATATATACGCTTGTCTTTTCGTAAATAGTGTGACATAACACTTTGGAGATAATACAACAAGGCTTGACGTGGTATTTGATCGCTAGATTGGAGAGGGCTCAATCAAGGCAGTGACACGGTCAAAGAGAATGGGAAAGAAAAAGCAAATTCGAAAGTTCATCGATAGACCCAGGTCCCACTCCTACAGGTATGGGCAAATTTAATGCCTTGAACAAAGCTGATCTCAAGTTCTTGTCAGACGTCTACGTAGAGAAGGGCAAGGGTCTACTGGAAAGATGAGGAATAGTAACAGGCGGGGGTTCCTTGATGTTACGGATGCCATGGTACTCGAGGAGAGATGATGATTTGAGGAAACCTTAGCAGGCTGACACCAGGTCGATGCCCCATGCATAGAGGCAGTCAATGAAGGATGTAAAAGAGTGATTTGCAGGTGGAGAAATGTCACTTCTGGTGAACTTAATGTGTTCAAAAGCGTCAGAAGTTTGGAAAGAAGTGCAATTGTTACCCGATACGTGCAGTATCTGAGAGACTTCCACAACCTGTGAGGGATTACCTGCTCGGCTTCCATGCTCTTACATGATGCGACACAGCCTCCTACATGACCGTTGGAAAAAGAAAGTCTTTGAACTGGAACTTCACACAGCATGCGACCAGGAATACATGGACGTCTCATCTCCCATTGACACAGACACATAGCAGCTTAAAGGAAAGAGTGGGGTTACCTGGAAGCTGTCTGGACTACCCCTATCTCAGATGCTTGATATGAGCTAGTTTCATAAGGATGCAAATGTAAAACTATAAAACTATGTCAAACTAACTGCGTGAATAGCGTACCTTCTTGATTCATTTTACCACATAAGTTTGATAACAATTTTATTTATTTTTTTAAACTGCCTGGGTATATTGACCTTTCAAAAAAAAATTTTTTTAAAACAATTATATGCAGTGTTGGGATAGGAAGTGCAAACAACTTTCTTATGCTCAAGATATGCACTTTTGAGAAAATCGCACTGTTAGATTTAATTTTACTATACATTTGTGTACAAGACAAAAGATTAACTTATAATTTCACCGACTTGGCATGTCAATATGATGATGAAAATAGGTTTTATGGATAGCTCTACCACTTGGGGTAAAATTTGGTGAAAAATTCAAAAATGCAAAATTTTGACCATATTTGAAATTTTTGACCTCAAAATGACCTCACATGAAGGTGGTATTTGAATTATTGTTTTTCCTCAAAAACTGCCTGGGTATATTGACCTTTCAAAAACAAGTTGTTTGAAACAAATATATGCACTATTGAGATGGGGAGTGCAAACAATTTTGGTATACTCAAGATATACACTTTTCAAGAAAATCACACTTTTACGTTTTGTTTTGCTATACATTTGTGTACAAGGTCAAAGTTTATCCGTTAATTACATAGGTTTGTTATATCAACATGAAGTTAAAAATACATTTTATGGATAGATCTATCAAATGTGGTAAAATTTTATACAAATTTTGAAAATATTGATTTTTGACCTTATTTGAACTTTTGACCTCTAAATGACCTTAAAATTCAAAATCAAGCTTGGCATCCACCCTAATCGTCTTCCTGAGCCCATGATCCATACATCTAGCATGGATGCCAGCCATTAACAAACTATGCCGTCCAAAGTGTAATTTCACACTTTGGCTGGCCTACTATTTAAAAGTAGGCCAGCCAAAGTGTGAAATGTGAAATCAACTTGTTTCATTTGGAATGTATGTAATTAATTTTGTACCATACGTTGTAACAATAATGAGATTGATGAAAATCTGACAAAACTTAGTTAAATTCTGGTTAAATTTATGACACATGTCTGACACTGTCAAAATGACGAATCGTTTGAAATCATCCTCAAGAGTTCTCATCATATAAAACATTCTATAACATTATACTATCATTACTTTACTAAGCTTACCAGCACATCATACGAAATAATACGTAATTAATTTCCGTTGGATAAACTTTCAAGGTCAAATATAGCTTTTTAAATGTTTTACTTTATTCCCCAAAAGGCTTATTATTAAGCATTATTAGGCCTAATTTGCAAAAAGAATTCATTTCTAAATGCCCGAAATATTCGTCAAAACTGTTGTCACCGAAATTTTTTGAGCCATATAACTATTAAAACGGAAAGGACGATTAGTCAATACATTAATTTTAGGCAAAGTGCTGGTTAAAATAACTGACCCCAATGGATGGAGTTTTCCTTTTTTTACCGATTGTTAAAGGAACATTACAGAACTGGTTTTTGCTAACTGGCAGTGTAAGCACTTTATATAGTCCACCATATACATAAACTGACAAACCTGTGCAAGTTTGAGATCGATCGGCCATCTGGGTCACGAGAAAATAGTGAAAAACCGATTACACGTTTGCATGTGTTATACAATGCATGAATAAAACGCTCATGAGCGATAAACTCCAATCGGAAATTAGTTTTATTTATTTCTCATCAAATATGGCATTTCAGACAGAAATATTTCTAGGGATGTTTTCTACTATCATCATCATTAGACCGTGTAAGTTTTATGTAAATCTGTGATCATAAAGAAAATTTTAATTACCAGTTCTGTAACGTTCCTTTAGGTTCTCTCGGAAGCAGTCGCTGGGTCGCTGAAAGGTGTCATCAGCTAACTGCGTTGTGGGTATCCCGAGTAAACCAGTATTAAGACCACGAAGAGTAAACTTAAAACGCCATTTTACTCTACTCTCTAAAGGCCCTGTACACGTTAGGTAATTACTCATGAAATAAATGACAACAAAAACTTACTTGGTAAGAAGTACAGCATATTCTGATAGTATCAAGCATTTAGAGAAACATTTCACTTTGAAATAATGTGGTTATGGAAAAAGATATCACTTTTCATCAAAAAAGAAATTGGATCTGAGAAGCGTTTCTGTCAGAAACATTTCTCAGATTGTGTATTCCAAGATTATTCTTCCTGCGTGGACTTAACCGCTCCAGATTTTCGGCAATATCTCAAAAATGCTACCACCTTTTGAATTGAAATTTTCACAGGTGAGTTTTATGGTAAAATAATTATGGGTTCCAATTACCAAAAGTTATACACCCTTTAATTCACGGAAAAACTACGTTAAGCCGTACACTGCTAATAAAATCTAAGCAAAAAATTGTGCAATTTGTCATAAATTTGCGATGAACTTATACTTTGCGGCCACAAACGAAGTTGCGCTGGATTTTGGGTTAGCATTGGTTTCGGCGTTTGCGATGATCGAAAAGCGTTGCCTCAGTTCATCGGCCCTATAGCCTGAACATCTGACGTCACACTTCGAGGCTCGTGATTACGGAAACGTATAATTTATGACCAACTTCACACTGGTCTTGTTGTAATTCCGGGTTTGAATATAACTTATCATTGAATTCCACGTTTCCGAGATACCTTAGTCGCACAAGGATGTAGTCCTATTTTGTACCATTATTTACGTGTTCACCTAGTTCGTATTTTTCTGGCAGAAGAGTGCATGTCAAATTACTTTGTTGACGATATGGGCGTAACTTACATAACTTTACAATGTACACCAATTGTGAGATCATCGGATATTGTTTATGGTTGATCTATACATTGATTTATGTATCAAAGCAATCAACTTGTGAATCTTGTCTCATATTTTTCGCCTTTACAAAAAGAGAGAGAGATACAGCAGAGGGTTAATGTTTGGCAAACATGTGTATCAGGTAATGAGCTAAATAAAATGGGAGGTGATGAGGTGATCCATAATAAATAAGCCACAAATTTCAAACCAAATTTTGTTATCATAATATCGACTTATCATATTTTACTTATCATAGTTTGGCCAGAGTAGTATTTTGCCTACAAGAAGGGCCCTGGAATGTAAAAGGTCACTCTGTTAGTGAACAAAGGTAAGGCCTACATGGTGTATACCAACGGTTTTTTTAGTTGGCCATAGGCTAGCTTGATGCAGAATTTAACTTTACTACAATGACTGTCGGCTGGTGGACAAATACTCAAATATTCACAATGAGTTTTCCTGAAATATGACTCTGAAGAAAACACAAATATGTATTTATATATGTACAATGTACTTATAGGCCTATATATATTTAATGCTCTCATTACGCCCTTCTTACCGGGCAATGCACACTTTCATTTAGTAATTGACTCTATCTGTTTGCATAGGTAATAATATTGTTTGAAAACACAGAGCGCTGTCGTCTTGTGGTTGACTCTTAAGCTGGTATACCGCCCTCTTTTTTCGGGACTCTGAACAAAGAGGGATGTCTGTGTGTGCGGTTGTTAAAAATACACAATTTTCTTTTGTTGCTTGTTTCTTTGTTTGATTTATTTCCATCTGCAAAACAAAATTGAAGATACATAAAATAACAACAGTTATATTGTTAATGAACATGTAATAAGGTGAGGTAACATCCAGAGGAGGTATAACCCTCCTGTAGTGGAGTACCCAGACTGCGATTGGTTCATAGTATCAAAACTATACTAATTGCATGCGAAAATGCCTGATAATAATACAATATAATAAACTATCCCTAGGTAAACTAATAATAAGACCTAGCACATGAAGTATTAATGCCCTGCTTATTTTGAACATGAATGACATGAGAAGTTAGTGCAAAGAAAACTGTTATACTTGTCCAAATAAAACTCTTTAAAATGGCTAAGATATACTGGAAAATTAATTTCTCAGGCAAACAGGAAGGGAGTTAACAATTTTAGGAAAGAAGTTTACGATAATTGGGAGAAACCACATCCACTCTACAAATATCAGAAAGACGGATACGATTATCTCGTCTTGTAGTAAAAGGATGAAAATCCCGATTTAAAGGAAAATACGAAGATGCTCTTAAAGGCATCGTACACGTTTGGTAATAACTCAAAATATAAATTAGCATAACAACTGACTTGGTAACGAGCAACAGAGAGCTGTTGATAGTATAAAACATTGTGAGAAACGACTCCCTCTGAAGTAACGTAGTTTTTGAGAAAGAGGTAATTTCTCACTAAAATAATAAACAATTCTTGCAAGAAGTTTTTATTCCTGTATCTGAAAGCACACAAATTTGTACAACAAGGGTGTTTTTTCTTTCATCATTTTCTTGCAACTTTGATGACCAATTGAGCCCAAATTTTCACAGGCTTGTTATTTTATGGTGGGAATTTAATTTATTTTATGGTGGGAATTTAATACTCTTTAAATTGTTTATTTAAAGAGTAAGGTTTGTGTAGGGTTACATTGATTCATTTGTGGGGTTATTAGTGTGAGGCAATTCCCACCATAAAATTTAATTGTTTATTTAAAGAGTAAGGTTTGTGTAGGGTTACATTGATTCATTTGTGGGGTTATCAGTGTAAGGTAAGGCAATTCCCACCTATTGTTTCGTGGATAAAACTAGTACAGCCGGCTGATCTAAACATTCTCTCCATGTCAATGATCCGTCACGCAGTATAGTCGTACAACTATGAATTGCCGTCGTTAACAAATCTGAAGTACGCCCTCTTGCGTTTGTATCCAAATCGTGTTTTTGTTATCCGTGGTTTGCAGATGATTTAACTTGAGGTTAACAATGATACACTAGTACACACATTCTTCATTATCCAGGAATTAAATAGGTTTGAATTGCAAATCTGTTTGCTGGGTTTTCCATTTCATAGAAACATTCTCCGATTGATTTTATGGAGCTAAACTTTACTTGCTTATTTCTTCTTTTCTAATCTGTCAACTACTCTGGCTGTTGCCTAACGACAAAATGTCGGCCCGATCGTTGGTCAAGAATTTTGGTCACGGTATCAATTTTATATCAAGCAAACTCTCAGATTAAAAAGCAGCCACACTGTTCCTCTATGATATGAAAAACCCCCAAACCGCAACTATTATAACTGTCCGATTGACCACCATGACATCTCATTAATTTATAATAATATCTAAAGTTATTTGACCTCCAGGGGGGGACAACAAAAGAAACAGGCATTGAAAACAAAATGAGACAAAGACCTTGAGACTGATGTTAGTGTATTGTAATCTAGCTGTCATGGTGCACTATTGTTATAGTGGGCACAGTGTTTGTTTGCTTTGACACATTTGGGTCACGATTTGTTTGGCTGGGGTGCTCTCTGGTCTCTCCCTTTCTCAATGGTCTGGCAAATGCAGCTATGGTCTGGATATTTATTTGTTTCAAAATCAGTTGGCCCCTTCTGGATTCAGAGTTCTTCATTGTTATGCTATATAAAAATGACAGTAGACCTACACATAATATCCAATCTGTTTTTACCTTACCTTGTAACACAATATTGAGAGCAATAAACAGAACACGCGACCGCTCTAGCTGTCCTGTTTTGCCGAGGTAGTTTTAGTGACCACGTTATTCCATATCATCATCAACACCACAAAATAGTTTTAAGATCATGTTTATAACAGCTAGAGTATTGTAGTTATTGTGTTATTTTGAACAAAATATTCCATTACAATAGTAATCAATATCGTTCTTTAGATTATGTTGATTTCATTTGTAGTTTGTTTTATATTTTACGGTTCCCTTTTGTTGAAATTGCTCACACGGCTGTATATCTACTCACGAATCACAGACGCATTTTAATTAAAGTCGTTTAGTTTTGGCAAATATATTCTCCTGAAGACGATCAGAGCATACTGATCGAAACGTTGAGTCGTTAACCACCGGTTCTTTTCAGAACCAACACTACTCAAAAGAGGTATTCACATGGTGTTACCGCAAACCTGTAATGGAAAACTGAAGTTAGCAACAGATTAAGCCCAAGAACTACGTGTTTAACAATACCATATAACATAGGCCTATACAGTTGTTGTAAAAACAATTTTTTTCCATACCATTTAAAACCAGTCACTGTGTAATATTCTACGTTGTCAACAATGTGTAGAAAGTATTATACCACATTTCGAGCGTGTGATCATTTTCATACATGTAAACTCAATGGGTGGGCAACCATAGTGGGGCTCACGTACATTTACGTGTACGTTGTTTGGTTAATAATAGTTTCGTGACCCTTGGGTGCACGTCTTCAATAATGGTCAGCGATTGCACTTTTAGAAGGATTTCCAAAATATTGCTAAAGGAATTACATCTTGTTATGATATTTTCATGACCTTGATTTTGGCAAAGCGTTCTTTTCTGATGCAATGGTCAAGCAAATCGAAGCTTGACTTGACATGAAATCTGTACTATGGCGACCATCAACTCGATCAAGGGAAATGATTTGTCTTTAAAAAAACCCGGTGATTTTAAAGAAAAGAAAGTATGTTAAAATGTAACCTTATTTTGTTATAAGATGAGCACAACAAAAACATGTAACCACGGAAATGTAGTTACCTCGAACAGCTAATGACTGTTCCCATGTTGCAATCCCCAGACAGAGTTGAAACAGAGAATTACTGATCCAAAAAATCCCTTAATTTCAACCCTTGATGTTGAGAACGTAAACAGGCGTTGAAGTTTTGTTGTTGTTGTTGCTGTTGTTGTTGCTGTTGTTGTTGCTGTTGTTGTTGCTGTTGTTGTTGTTGTTGTTGTTGTTGTTGTGGTTGTTGTTGTTGTTGTTGCTGTTATTGTTGTTGTTGTTGTTGTTGTTGTTGTTATTGTTGTTGTTGTTAAATCTGGCTTTTCTTCGTGAAACGGAACAGTCCAGATTTCACCTCGTGCTTATATTCTGCGACAATGCACTCATATGCATACGATATTTGAATAATATTTTTGTTTGTACCCCTTCACCGATATTATATATTATAGCCTATATATTATATTTTGTTTGTTCCACCAGATAATTAAATCATCAGTCAATATGCATTTAGATTCACGTTGCAAATTCTTCATAACGGGAATCACCTTGTCTGTCTGGTCGAGTAAAGGGATGCTCCAACTCATTAACCTAACCGCAAACTGAAAGGGACTGATCTTTTCTGACAATAAAAACCACTTGAGGTAAGACACCGGGAGCAGAAGGTGGTGTAACAGATAATAAAACCACATTGTAAATTCAAAAGCCAGGTTTCCTCAACCCAGGTTCATTTTTAACTCCAAGGCCACGCGAACCTCGTCAGTTATCACCAAATAATACCGAAGCCACATGATTGTTATGAACTTATTATAGATGGATTACGATATGACGTTTGTGGTAACGCCACAATGTCTGTTTGGAAAAAGAACGGGGAAAAGTACTTTGATTACTCTAATTTTAATTTCCAAAGGTTACATAATGGATTAGTAAAATCCATAAAAGAAATCCATAAAGCTTACATAGACTACAAAGTAATTATACCATAAATAGATAAGCTGCTTAATGAGGGAAATTTTTTCCAGAAATTGTTTTTCTTTGAAGAGACGCGCAGTTATTGGTTCCTTCAAATAGAACACCCTTGAAATGTTCTATCTAATTTAATAATGTCAAGAAACACACTCCGTTCATAATAGCCCACCAATGCTTGACATATTATTTTGACTTTGTTGATTTGTAAAGTTTTGTAACGTTGGCGATGAACATGTTGGCGATGAAAATATAATTCATTCTGTTTACCCGTTGGCCTACACCGATGTGTGATAAGCACTGTATACCCTTTGCTTTCTGAGTCCTGGGGGAAAAAGATGTTGTTGTTGTTGTTGTTGTTTTTGCTGCTGTTGTTGCTGCTGCTGCTGCTGCTGTTGTTGTTTTTGTTGTTGTTGCTGTTTCTGTTGTTGTTTGTGTGTTGATGTTATTATTTTGTGTTATTGTTGGTGTTGGTGTTCTTTGTCTAAAATGAAACATTTGGGAGAGAGAAATCTATAATTATTGAAACCTTTTACAGCTGGTCGAATAGTCGGTAACGTTTTCTGCTTTTCTTCTTTCCTCTCTCCTCACGAATCACGGATTTCCCTACAGGATGAAGGTCATATATTGAGACTTGACCGGAAAGATAACCAGAGCAGGGAACTATGATCAAAATCAACCTCTGAGAAAAGAGTGTTTCCAGCTAGACCGGAACTATTTCAAGGGAGGTTCGATACCGCCATTCCGTCCATTTCAACACATTCTCAAAGAAAGCTAATGTGCATTTAACCAAAGAACAATTGTTAACGATGGCCCTATACGATTCTATAATTGTTACAGATATATCATTGTTAAATTGAATAAAATTAACGTTAACTGAGTATAAGTTAGTGTCATCGTTGTGAACACAACGTATTTCTACAGTATCAAGTACCACAAAGCAGTGAACATTTAAATTTAGCGAAACTGCATCAATCAATGTCATTCCAATTTCAAACTTTCAAAAAAAGTCGAATCATTGCAAAGACAAATGAACCCCCAAAACCGTTTGAAAGTGTCTGATTTGAGACACAAAATGGAATCATTTCTTAATTTGATTAATGATTAGTCTCTCAGACGACACTATCTATCGAAACTTGACTTGACAGAAACTGGAATGGGGGCGAGTAACTGGAACCATTTTATGGAGGAATGTTGAAACTGACCCTCAAATGTTGAATATACAATTACCTGGCTACTGCGGACTTGACAACAAAGTTATGTTGTCAGCTTATGCTACCCTTGGTTAATAAGCCTGTAGCATTAATCAAGCATGCACGTGGACGACAGCTTGAAAGCCACGCTCAGTAGGGGGCAGTCAAGCTTTGACAACCGTGAACTCTTTGTTGCTTTGTTTCGTGGTGAATCTCGGTTCCATATGGGTTGCATATGCTAAAAAATGGTTTCAACACATTATTTGCACGTTGCTATACATCATTTTGGAACACTTAAAATAAAGTCAATTCTATTTTAAATAAATCGTCACAGTTTGTAATCGATTTTAGCGCAAATGGGTTCAAAGCAGAAAACTTCTATCGCATGCTGATACAACTAGTTTGCGTCTCTAAGTTTCAGGAGCTATAATTGTAGATTTAAATAAAACAAACTTATTAACATTAGTCAGAACAAAAAGTACTCTTCAAATTATTGACAACAATAGATGAGCCCCGTATTTGGAACTTTTGAAACAGCTAGACGTACGTTTGAACCAAAAAATATTTTATAAAAACAACAGATACCTGTCCACAGTGCATCCGCGTTTTGTTTCTCCTATTTATGCAAACCTTACCAACATTGGCTGGAGGGAAAAGTGCAGTCGGCAACCAAGACACGATTATTTTTTTCTCTATAACAATTTCTTTTTGCTCTTTCCCACAATGAGAAGATGACAAAGAAGTTGAGACCTATAGCATCAAAGCACCTTCTATCCAAGGACGTGCAACACGGCAGTTACAAAGAAAACTACGCATAGTCACTTGTGAAGATTTCACACCATCAGATGTCAGGAGACGACATTTCAGGGCGCAACGAAGTTGAACAAAGGAACATGTTGCACATTCTCAAAAGGTTCGGTGGTCTTTTCGACAATCCATCGTGTCTCTTTCATTCCAAGCGGGTAACATCACATTAATTAGGTCCTAGTCTCACTATATAGAAAATATCCCGTATGGTTTCTGTTTCCAAAACAAACAGCTGACTTCTTGGCACACCTGCTACCCTGAAAGACTCATCCTGTTTGTTGCCTGGCGACAAAAATGTCCTCTAATCCTTTGGACAAAGGAATGTTCACTTTTGTATCTAGGATGTTGAGGTTACAAAGAATTGATTTTAATCCCCCACGCGACCCAGCGTGTTAGATTTGAATATTGTCTTAGCCATACGTTAAGAAGTTACTATAAATACATAATAGTAAACTTGCGGGTACACCATGGTACAACCATGTGTAAAATCTCTTTTGTGGGAGTGTTGGCTCTGAAAAGAGCCGGTGTGGTCTCGACGTTTTGAACGGTAGACTCTGATCGTCTTCAGGAGACCACACCGCCTCCTTTCAGAGCCAACACTCCCACAAAAGAGATTTTACACATATTTGTACCCGCAAGTTTACTATTTATTTAGAGTTACTTCTTATTTTTCCACACCATGCAAATATTCAAACAACACTTTTGTTGTCGAGGGTCCTCCATAAGCGGATGTAGAAGACAACCTATGTACATGATAGTATATATACAGAACCAGTTTTTGTTGAACAAACTACTAGCACTTGCCTGTGAAAAACAGTTGAGGGCATATTATTATTGTATACTGAAAATTGATCTCACTTAAATATTTGCAGAAGTTCAAATGTGGCACACGATGTTTTGTTTGATTTGGCAAAGTTTATGTGATACTTAACCAGTCTTCAGTGACCATCTCACATTATTTTGAATGATTTCATATTTGTAAGTGTTTTGTACATAACCATGAACATATGAGGCCCAAATTATCTTCATGTCAAGATTTAAAGGCACTGTACACGTTTGGTAATTACTCAAAATATGTATTAGCATAAAAACTTACTTGCAACGAGCAAAGGAGAGCTGTTGATAGTATAAAACATTGTAAGAAACGACTCCCTGTTCCAACCTCCATGCTCTGAAGTAACGTAGTTTTTGAGAAAGAGGTAATTTCTCACTAAAATAATAAAAAATTCTTGCAAGAAGCCTTTTATTCCCATCTGAAAGCACACAAATTTGTACAACAAGGGTGTTTTTTCTTTCATCATTTTCTTGCAACTTCAATGACCAATTGAGCCCAAATTTTCACAGGCTTGTTATTTTATGCATATGTTTGGATACACCAAGTGAGAATACTGGTCTTTGAAAATTACCAAACGTGTTCGGTGCCTTTAAGAGGAATAAAACACGCTCACGTGCAACTTCATTGTTACAAACAAAATAGGAAAATGCCTCGTGTTTAGCAGATTTCTGTGGCACTGACAGGACCGTAAGGCAGAAAAAAATGAAAAGAAAATCAGCTCATCAGTTGAGAAGTTGCATGCCTTCGCCTTCAGTTTGACTCAAATTTGAGTCTTCAAGAAATATTTTATCGTCCGAAGTTCTAACAAAATTAAACAAAAAGAAAATCTTTTACTGACAACTGCCTCCCCTTTTACTCGCCAAACTAACCGGATATTGGGTCAACCGGAAAATTTGTCTCCCCTGCTGTCGGAACATTTGTTATGCTACGTTATTTTGTATTCTTTGTTTTGACCAGGCAGGTTGTTTTTTAATGAGCGACAGCCGTCCTAACGCTGTTCCATAGTTATGTTTCAACAATGTAAACAAAACCAACTACGGGGAAACACCATATGCTGCTGAGTGCTGTATTGTCCACCACACCCGGCGTTCCTTTTAATTAACGGGCACCCTTTATCGTAGTGTGTTGGGGGGGGGGGGGGCAATAGCAATAGCAAGCAACCCAATGTTCCGTTGACTCATTATTCAAACAAGCTATGATTACTAACATTAATAAAAAAAGAATAAGCAATTATCGTCTTGTAGTAGTTGCTAACTTGTGGTTTACTGTTGGGAGTTTTCATGCCCCGGGCGTGGTCAGTCTGACCATGGTTAGGACGGCTTGCAGTATCCGTGAGCCCAGAACAAAGGAGGCTAAGGCACGCTTACCACACAAGGGTTACCGAATACGGGAAAAGGACCCAGTATTGTTGCCATAAAAAGGGGGGCTTTGTTGGATAAAGACAAAGGGCACGCGACGCCACCTGGGGAGCTCGGGGCAAGCGGCACACGACACGAACCGGCCAGTCCGGGTAAAACAAGAGAGCAGTCCATAAGCAGTTAGAATAAGACTTTAAAATATATAAGCAATAGTATGGTGAACATATCTTAGCTTTCTTTCAAAGATTGAAACAGCTCGTCGAAACCATGGAGGAAGGAAATACCCCATGTCGAAACCAAGATGCTACGCCGCGGTGCAAAAGATTTTGACTTTGTTCAGCATTGCATCTGTATATAGGAGCGTAATGATATATCTTGCGTGGTACAAGCCTGAATCTTGCCGTTTTTACGGTTACTGGCTTCTGATTATTCTATCTTGTTTTAAAGTTATCATAATATTAGCTCTTATATTATATTTGCCTCTCTTTTAGTTTACTTAACTATTCATGGTTTTTCTAATTGCTCTGTATTTTACCATTTTACTGTTTTACTTTTTACTGTATAGTGTGCACAGGGCACTTAGGGATAGCAGTTGTAACACGGATAGGGCTACCCTGTCTAAATATATAAATAAATAAATGGTGGTACAAAGCGACCTGACTGTAGAAAAATATGCGCCAACCCGCAGTTAACATAGCCATAGGACAGTTTTAATTTATTACAAAGACTTCAATCTGCCGTGTGATCTTCAGTGAGCTCTTTGCCCTCTGGTCACCTCAAAAACAGGAAGATTTTAAGCTTGGTTCTGAAAAGAAATTAAAGACGGTTTTAAGCTCACCAAAAAGGATTGCAAATCCTGAAATAATGTCACTTGAAAAAGAGGAAATAACCGGTTAAAGCTCTTTAATCTTCTTGTGCAAATCCAAAATCAATTCGTGACAAAAAGGTTAAAGTTGAAAGCCGCAAAAAACACTGATCTTGAATCTTTTAAAACTGTTCGGCTAATTTTAAAGCTTTCTCGTTTCTTGAAGAAATAAATCTACTTCTGAACAAGACAAAAGATCGAACAGGCTTCAGCTGCGGGCAAAACTAAAATCAATTTACGACAAAAGAGAGTAGACGCTACGGCCGTATATTGATCGTCAGTTCGGGAGTTAACTTAAGTACGTGCGGCATATAATAACAACAGTTCATGCAAATGTGCACGCGACCGACTGTTTGTGTTTTGAGGGTAATCCTGCTATAACAATGGTAACTTACTTTTGCTAGGTACGTTCATTTTTAAAGACATGAAAGAACAGAGAAGTGGGCTGGCAAAAAGAGGCGACATTAATTTATTAAATGCATGTGACGGAGCCAGGCTGCTATTGGCATGGGCTGATCTACAGATGACTTTTTTGAATGGTCATCCTATAAAAGCCAATCAACTGGAAGAAAATTTAATTGATTCCAACTCACAAAAACACCCCAAACTTTAAAAAGGGTAATGGTTGAAGCATGGCAGCGTTTGGCCATTAAAGGCCGTAAATCTCTCCTCGAAATACTGTTGACAACTCATACAGTGTGATCACAATCGGCTATAGTTTTCACAATATTAAGTATCATGGCCGCATGAGTCAGTTTCCGGGATCCTGGTATCAAATTTTGAATTTCAAAACTAAAGTTTTGCATTGATGACCCGGAAAACGCAACCTTTGTAGCTTTCCCACACGACTTGCTTTTAAAGACCATAGTCATTTGAGTGTTAATTATACTCATATTCATAGAGTAAAGTATAGGGACGTACTGGATGTCAATTGTTTCAAGCTCAAATGGAGGGGCTTTACTTGCCATAACGGTACGTTCCCCGATTGTAGACTAGACGTGTTCATTTAACTAGGCCCATAGTCATAGCAGTAATGCGAGTTCGTTGAAGGCATCGTACACGATTGGATGACTCTGAAAATGTATGGCAGTAAAAACTTACTTGGTAATAAGTACAGCAGCTTTGGACCGTAGAATGCGTTTTGAGAGACTTTTTACTTTGAAAGACTGTGGTTATGGAAAAATATATCACTTTTTATCCCCAAAATATTTTGAATATTGAGAAGCGTTACGAGTGTGTATTCCAATGCAGATTATTATTCCTGCGTGGACATAACCGCTCCAGATTTTCGGCAATATCTCAAAACACCTTTTGAAATGAAATTTTCACAGGTCAGTTTTATGGTATATTATCTACAACTGTATAGGATTGAAACAAACAATAGGCTCCATTTAACAAACGTGTACGATGCCTTCAACAATAGTTTCTCCACGGAAAGGATAGCATTCCGGACCCACGGTTATCAAGTAATCTAGGTATAGATAACCAACCATGGTACGTTACAACACTCAGTTAAAGACAAAGAAGATTCAGTATGACCATTTAGCCTTTGTTTACAAAGAGAGTGACTCTGTACACTCCAGGGCATTTCCTGGCTGGCAAGATACTATGCCTGGTCATGGGAACTTTAACATTCTGTGTCATAATTTCCACATAAATTCAAGAGTTATACAACTAACAACATAATAAGTTTTGAGATATGCCCCCTTTCTTCAGGCCTATCAAAAACTGATAAAAATCAGACAGATGCAATCTCCATAAAATATATAGGCCTAAGGTTTTGTGTTCTTCCATTGGGCTGTGTACAAATCGTACATGCAGGAAGTTCAGTCACTAAGGCTCTTCCGTATTATGTGATGTCACAGGTCACATGGTGTATAAGTCGCCCGCTTTCCACTCTTTCCTCGAACCTATTGACGATCTTTGCTTGGACTCTGCTAAACGTCCTCACTAAATTGTAATTAATTGCTACATTGTACACTACCATTGGTGAATTTAAAAGTGTTTTGTTTCGATCTGAGTGCCGTTTTATTATGATACATCTGTTTATAATTGTTGTGTGTCGACACTGTGTTCAGTCTTAACCTTACGGCTAATGTTCTGTGTGTTATGGTCAATCATAAGAACCATGTAATTTGTTCACTTCTAGTTTTATACACAAGTTATTAGAGTTACATATTTTAATAGTTGCATATTTAATTTTCAAAGATTGTTTTCACTGTGGGGCGATCTATAGTTTTGACAAGGAAAAGTTTGTCCACAAGAAAAATAATTTTGGATTGAACAAGAGCGGGAATTGAACCTGCGACCTCTAGATTAACGTGCCAATTTGATCGAAAATTATTTAAAATGTACCCACTCAGTCAGTTTCCCTTGTGGTTAATTATGATAACAGGGAAAATGGCGGGAAAAGGCTGAGTTTTTCTCTCTCAAAGCTTCACAAAGAACTAAGAGTTCGATCACGGACAAGATGGTTCGATTTTTGTGGGTTGTTGAGAATCTGCAATCGATACGTACAATAACTGATGTTTACCTGGACGGCGCGTGGCGCTCACGTGTTAAGTTTGTACAAGCTTTTTGCGCGAGTTTTTTTTCTTTTTGCTATAAGATACAAAGGTGGAGCGTCTTGAAAGCAAGCTTCCTCTGCACAAAAGGAAGACAAGCTAATGCAATGACCATGATCGATCAAGTGAAAAAGGTGCAGTAAGCCCTCCCCCAAGACTGGTTTATCTATCGCACGCGTGGCACTTGTGCAACTTTGAAAGAAAAGACAAACATGATATGACAAACATGATGTGGCAAAACATGACCGTGTTCATGGCACCCTGCGTAACCACCAAACTCAGCTGCCGGAAGAACCCGCAAAAGTGGAGACGCGTAAAGTGCTTTTTGCGAAGAGTGGGTCCACAGTATGGAAGAGATTCCACATTTTTCTGCGATAAGCCTATGTGCAAACCTAACTGTATGAAGAACTTCGAAAAAGTTTACTTCTATAGCGGTAATGGTTATACGATGTTGTCTGAGGGGCCGTTACTTGAGTGGTTTCTCAGGCAGGTGTTTTGGGGGTGTGTGTGAAGACCGTGTTGTCTATGCACAAAGACACCTAAAGTGTTTTGTAATTAGTGAATAGTGATTAAAAAACCACCTAAATGTGGCTCTTGACATACAACCAGTGGAACATACGGTCCGCCATTTTTGTGGAGTCAAACAATTTGTTCAACAAAATAGCGGACTGTGTTCTGTCATGAAACTGTCCCCCACACACACACACACACAATTTCGTTGAATATTAAAGTGAATCATTATATTCTACTCTTAAAATAACTCATGAAATAGAATTAGCTGTTGCAAACTGCTTACCAACCAAAAGGACCTATGGTATAAATGCAAAAAATAGTTAATGGCTTCAATCGACCCTAGCAGAGTCTTTCTCGAAGGCTAAATGACAAGACAACACACATGAACAGGTAACCCTTCAAACGTAGTCATTTTATAGCCCAAAGTGCCCAATCCGAATGTGACCCTTTATAGGTTCAGATGGTTAATTACTCACAATTCAATAACAGTTAGGCCTGCACTGGGCCCAATTTCATAGAGTTGCTTAAGCACAAAAAAGTAGCTAAGCACAACAAAATGATGCTTACCAGGCTAAGGTTACCAGCCAAACCACCATGTCACGTGTACAATTTGTGACTGGTATCCTGATCATTTCTGCTTAGCAGAAAATTGTTAAGCAATATTTTCTGCTTAAGCAGCTCTATGAAATTGGGCCCTGGTCATCATGAAAAGCTAAATGTCGGCATGGTGCATCACTGCCCCAAAGGGGTAACGTGGGTGGGTGGGCTTTTATGTCCTGACGTTGTTACCTGTCTGGAAGCACGCTGCAAATAAAGTATAACCATGCATCGATCCATGTTAACCTAAAAGAGCGAAGACTTCTGAAAAGAAGAATGGAAAACCTTATCACTTTTGGCGGGAAAATGAGACACAAGAAAATTATTGAGTGGTCGATAAAGGAGAACCAATTAACGTCGATTGAGATGGTATGGGTCGATCCCCGGCACGCGAGTCTCGTGCGCAGAGCTTAAAGGCAAACAATGTAATATGGGGGGCTTATGTCTGAACCTCTCGCTAGGATCAGCTGCTCAAACGCACCCCACAATGTGACATTATTAACTGGTATGTAGGATGTATTATGACTCTGCAGAATTTACACATTCCACAAATGATTCTTTTATTTTTTCACATGATTGATTTCTGTCAGGAATGTTTCAAAGGGGAGATTATAAGTTTAGTCATTTAAAGCACATAATATGTCACATTCCTTGTCAAAACCAGTATCCACACTTGATGTGACCCAACATATAGGCCTACATGACATAACGAACCTGTGAAAGTTAAGAAAAGGTGGGAAAAAACCTTACATGTTTTCACTGTTTTCAAACATTGAGTTTTGGACTAACAAGATCAAAACTAATTGTTTTACCAATTTCTCAAAAACTATTGCATTTCAAGCAAAAATATTTCAAAGGAGTTTCCCACCATGACCATCTTTACATACCGTGTAAGTTGTGTGCAAATTTGTGAACATTTATATTTTTACTCTCATCAATGTTATGCATACACTTTAAGATTGATTAGGCTATAGATACAAGTTTTCAAGAGATTTCAGTACTCCTTTTGCATGCTTTTCTTAAATGAGACATTTTGTGGAAATTGGTTGAAACGCCAAAAATGTAACTTTCTTCTTTTCGAGTCAGCAAAACTTTTTCCCGCAGGGATACCGCAAACCTTAAACATAATATACCCACCGTTTTAAGTTTCACACCCTGCATGATTGCTTACCCTTTTGATTTGATGTGACTCTATAATGATCTTATTATATTATTCGAATCATATTCGACTAAATCTGCATAAAACGGAAACAGAGTTGAAAGTTTTCGCAAAATTGCTCATGGAAGTGTTTTTCATAACTGTAGAACCACCGAAAGATCAACAGCTCCCATTGCTTTTGTACACGCTCTGGGGACCTTTCCCCAACCGGGTACCCTATTCTCCTCTTTTGTTATAACTTATGGGTTCCTGGTTTAAATGTGTATACCTACCCACCGGTACACACAAACGTATAATTGTGGTTCAAACACCCTTGTTATTAGCAAACATTGTTTTTCACAAACTCGCCCACCACGAGTCATCAGATAATACTTTTTCAGAATAATTGCTGTTTTCAGCTTTCTACCCACATACCTTGACTTTAAACTCAAGGTCATTCGATCAACTGTTTGCCAACAGACCAATGCCTTTCATGTTTACGCAAACACCAATTGTGTCCGAGCTGACAGTGAATTTCGCTTTACAATTGACGAAAATATGTCTTTGTGCATTGTCATTATTGTCAACGGGTTCAAGTTCAATTTTGTCATCGGTTTATCATTCTTATTAAGTTACCTGTAAGAAGGGAAAGGGTAAAGGAGATTGTTTGACAAAGTGTTTTATTCTGTCTTTCAACATTTGAAAGTATTGTTGTCCACATTCCTTGCATTGAATGCGGAAAGCATAATGCATTCTCCTCACTAACAATAGGTAAATTGGTTTTGAATGATATTTCCGTGATTCAGAGAGTTGAACCATTTTTAAGAGTATAGTAAACTTGCCAATGCTGTACATTATTTTGATTCAATTAGAGTAAATCAAAGATGTAAAATGCAAGCTTACAATTGCTGTATTTTACGGTCTTTACCTTTTGGCCAGTTGTTGACGTTCAAAGTCACTTTAAATTTGAACACTCATTGATTTGTTTTGCCCAAATCGTACCGGCGATGCGCAAACATATTTACCCAAAACAACAACATTCTTGGAATACCAATGCAGTGTCACTCTTTACGCTAGGATTACTGCATTATTATTATCAAAGAAATAGTCAGTCCAGGATGACGCTCTGTCTAGCCATTCATACAAGTGCTAAACAAACACGTGTGTACACTCCTAGAAATTATATGATTAGGGATAAGCTGCTACCCCCACGCGATTTGCATTTCCGGCTTAAAACATTAATAAAAATTGTGTGTTGGAGATAAATAATAACCAAAATGATCAACGTGGTTTTGATTTGGGTTATACTAAAGGGAAAGTCTGGTCTTCAAATCAATTCTCTTGTTTTTAACAAACACAATACTGTTAAGTGCAACAATTTTATTAAATTCATAGGTCATGTTTTGGATTGTGTTATGTAGGGAAAGTAAACGTCATTACTCTTGTATTTAGCAAACACAATGCAGCCAAATCTTGCCCCAATGTTATCCAATACGGTGGTCATGTCTTCCTGAAAACAACAACAAGCGGTCAATGTGCAGGCCTATATCATGGATTTTGTGCAGGTATATATGGCTTATTTATGTTGTGGCAGTCGAAATAAGCAGTGATGATTTTGCGACACTCGAGTAACGCAACTAGAAGCATCAAAGTATTATGCAGCCATTGGCCGCGTTTGGCTGACCTGAGTTTCCCGCCAAATTATTGACGCACCTTGTTATTAAATGACTGTGTCAGATATTGCCGGTAGGCCTATACCTGTCTATCATAGGAATGTGGAAATATTTTTGCTAAATTATTGTTGGTTGTTGTTGATGATTATGATGTTGCGGGGATTGGAATGCAATTAGCACCGGGGGTGTGGGGGGGGGGGGGTGGATGGAGCAGGTGGTGGTGATGATGATGGCAGGGGTGGGGGAGTGCTATGGACGCCTAATGACATACTTTTAAAGCTAGTGCTTTCTCACAACACAACAACCGAAACTGATCTTCCCAACCGTGCTTGCAGGTGAAGGGGGTCGGGTGTATCATTGCAAAGTTTGCATTTCTTCATCGTCTTCCCTTCCGAGTATCTTCGGGCCACAGTGCAAGGTTCTTTTGAGCCTGGTTTCATTACCAGTTAGCTATTTAATGACTCAAAATAAATTAAAGAGTTTCTCTGAAATAGGCCTATAAATTTCAGCTAGTCAAGGATAGACCTTTATAATATTTTGTACCACCGTGCCAAGTGCAATGCAATTCTCATTACACCAGAGACGGAAAGACTTTTGCCCTCATTGTCCTCGGATATTTTCATTAAGACTTTAGTTGTCAATGAGGGAAAAAACGGTATGGCAGCCTGACTCTGACGCGTGCTTTCCTCTGAGTAATGAAACGTCCACCAACTCTTATTTTTTTTAAAGACAAGAACCACATGAAGCTAAGTTCTGACACTTTGTGTTTTTATGTTGATGTTGAGGTCACGACTCCAAATTAAGGTCACAACGAGACTTTTCAAAGCACGCGTTTTGCTGACCATGTGCTGACAAGTGACGTGCGAATGAATGATACGTCAAGCATGCCATGACTTTCCCGCCAAATATTGTCATCACAACTTGTCATTGTTTCTCTTGCCCCGCTCGCTCCTTTGCAACATGAGAAACATGATGATTTCAATGAAATTTAGTTGCATTGTCTTCATAGAATGAATAAGACCAGACTAATGTAGGCCTACTCACTTTTTCTCTAAAATAAAACATACAAAAATGAAAGATCATTTAAAGGCCCTGTACACTATTGGTAAGATCGAAAAACACAAACGTTCACAGATTCACACATAACTTACATGATTTAAAGTAAGTAATGGTAGAAAGGGTTCGTTAAAATATTTCTGCCTAAAATGCCATCGTTTCTGAGAAATGAGAGAAACAATAATTTTTATCACGCGCGATAAAAATTCGACATTTGAAAAAACAGAAAACACATAAGGTCTCTTTTCACTATATTCTCGTGACCTCGATGACCAATTGAGCGCAAACTTTCACAGGTTTGTTTGTTCATGCATATGTTGAATCACACAAAATGTGGACACTGATTTTGAGCTGTTACAACAAGTGTACAACACCTTTAAGTCTGAAATATTTACAAAGCCAAATTCTATCAGAGTTAAATTATTATCAAATAATTTTTTTTGTATCAGATAATAATTATTTTAAAGTAATCGTCACAAGAACTGCACCCACAAATACAGAAGTGCCTGCTCCCTATTTTTCCCACCATGCCACGAAACAATGCGCTCAAGTGGAACTCCCAAAATACTGAAAGGAAAAAAAGTCTTTACAAAAACTCACTCCAGAGCTCGTAATTTTGTATTGCCTGCCTTTCGATTGGAATCATCAAAATGAAGGCTAATGAGCCAGGGGCGCACTTTAAGCACAAAAAGGTTTTTTTGAAATAGCTGTCGTGCCGTCTCAAGGTCACGCAGAAAAAAGATTGATTACACAAGCTCATGAATGAACAATTACTTGTGGAGGAAACAACACAATTCCATAGCCTTGACGGTTACTCTCCACTGAGCATCTATGGCACTGAATAGTAGAACACTCAAGGCGAAATAATTCAAAACACGGTCGCTGTGGGCTTTCGGCTAACAATAATGAAGTAAACAAAGTGGTACACTCTCGCTCAGGTCAACATCAATGCACAAGAACAATTGGCTTACTCTTGTTTCCATGGTGCCTTTTGTTGACAACCTTGGGTCATAAAAATACACTTCTGTAAAATATAATCCGAAGTTGAGTTGTAAAACATAGGCCTAATTTTTAACGGTAATGGAATAGGCAAAACTATCTTGCAACAAAAACTAGCAAGGACCGGGCTTGTATGTGTTATCTGTTTATTTTCCTGATATTCATTTCCTATATCCGGTTCCTGATAATAACTGATGGAAAGCAGGTGAAAGTTGGAAAGTTGAAACTCAACAGATTTCTCGATTCAAACACGTAACTTGAACGCAAATGGTCTTTTTCCACGAAAAACAAACAACAAACGTATAGTTTCAATGTCAAATGAATCGACAACCGAACTGGTACAATTAATAACTCTAGAAAATGTTGTTTAAAATAGTGATATGTGTATACATTTTCCAACTTTTATAAGTCATCTGGTTACAACTTCAAAAAGTTTATATAAAATAATACAACCTTGAAATTATTTTATGCAGGCACAATTCAAGCATTCAAATCTAATTTATGTTACCATTACTACAAAGCTTTAGAGTGCATTTTCACAGGTTTCCTGTTTATGATTAAACACAAAAATGCTCGATCGGTTCCATAAGGTCAGGTGGCTGGACGTTTACCACTCACCCCTTAATTGCAATCAACACTTGTTTAACATTTTATTGCAAAACAACACATGGCGGTTATTTTTTACAGTCGTCGAATACGGTCCCTGGCCGTAGTAAAATGCATGGAGAAAGTCGAAGGAGGGAAAAAACAGCTGGTAGAAGGTCAAGTTGTGAGGTCACCGCGTGTCTGGGTACAGTGGCCTCGCGGGAGACATGGGACACTTGGCGTTAATTTGGAGATGTCTTGGTCGGTTACTATGGGAAACAAAGTCGCCTTAAAATCAATGTTAAAGGCACTGAACACGTTTGGTAATTGTCAAAGACCAGTATTCTCAATTGGTGTATCCAAGCATATGCATAAAATAATTACAAGCCTGTGAAAATTTGGGCTCAATTGGTCATCGAAGTTGCACAAAATGATGAAAGAAAAAACACCCTTGTTGTACAAATTTGTGTGCTTTCAGATAGGAATAAAAGGCTTCTTGCAAGAATTCTTTTATTATTTTAGTGAGAAATTACCTCTTTCTCAAAAACTACGTTACTTCAGAGGGAGTCGTTTCTCACAATGTTTTATACTATCAACAGCTCTCCGTTGCTCGTTACCAAGTAAGTTTTTATGCTGATATATATTTTGAGTAATTACCAAACGTGTACAGTGCCTTTAAAGCGACTGAGAAGGTGTATAATCTCAGTCGCAAAATAAATCGTGTGATAATGTGTTCGAGGAATGGTAACGGATTGTGTCCTAACTTATGGACTCTGCCGGTAGAAGTTATAGTAGAAGTATCGTGCAATGTTTTTTTTTTTGTGTTGTTGATCCAATCAATGCTAGAGAATCTCAAACAAGACTCTGTCTCAAACCCATCGTTATATACTCTTCTGTCCCAAGTAATCGTTGGTTTTCATTTTCCAATAGTAATCGAAAGCATAGAGCGAAGGCCAAACCATGCTCGACCTAGGTTTTTGACTTGAATGCAAAGTTGATATCCCAATCAAGAAGAGGAATTGTTTCTTTGTGCTCTTTTTACAAGTTAGTTTTCATTACGAGTATACAAGGCAACATTTCATAGAAAGATACCATCAAACAACTTTCTTTCTTTTGTTCTCCAAGAAAACATAACTTGTTTAGTGTAGAGTGAGGCTTTGATGGTGGAGATAGATTTCATTGTAATTCTTTTGGTCTCCGCTGGGAAGAAGTTGGCTCTGAATGAAGCCTTGTTTCATTATCGACGTTTCGACTATAGTGTGCTCTTCAGTCTCATGGTGACGACTAGAGTAAACTAGTTGAAACATTGGGAACAATACAACCGCTTATTTTAAGAACCAACTTGTAAGTCAAGATTAGTTTATGGTGTACCGTTCCCGTGAAAACTACATAATATTACTGTTTTCTATTTTGAAACATTACTTCAGACTAATTGCATTTACTGTACAACATTGGTAGCCCCCTAAGGTTGAAAATATAAACGTTCACAGATTTGGACATAACTTAGGCCTATATATGGTATAAAGATAGTCATGGTGGAAAATTTCCCTTGAAATAGTTTTGCTTGAAATGCTGTAGTTTTTAGGAACTGAGTAAAAGAATTAAGTCTTTATCACTGGTGATCAAATCCGATGTTTGAAACCAGTGAAAATATATAATGGTTTTTTTCACTGTTTTCTCATGACTTCGAAGACCGATTTAGCTTAAACTTTTACAGGTTTGTTATTTCATGTATATGTTTGGGCCACATCAAGTGTGGATACTGGGTCCAATTTCATAGAGCTGCTTAGGCAGAAAATATTGCTAAACAATTTTCTGCTAAGCAGAAATGAGCAGGATACCAGTCACAAATTGTACATGTGACATGGTAGTTTGGCTGGTAACCTTATTCTGGTAAGCACAAATTTGATTGTGCTTGGCTACTTTTTGTGCTTAAGCAACTCTATGAAATTGGGCCCTGGTCTTTGACAAATTACCAATGTTGTACATGTACATTTGCTTTAAGACATAAATTGCTTTGATCATTTTAGGTTGCTGTTAGTGTTTGATTTCTACCAATACAGCAATACACTATCCCAAATACCAAATTCCTTAGTATTATCGAATAAACCTTCGTGACTATACATCCAGAGTGACCGTTGGCAGATACGTGGCTTATGCTGCAAAATAGTTTACGTGGCTTGCGGTCACGCTGCGGCCAGGTCCGTCAATAATATCACCAAATTTGGTCAGCGAGTCCACAGGCCTGCAGCGGGGCTGTTAGTTTTCGTCGAGCATGAGCAAGAAAAGTTATACGACTGTTGAATAACTCGAACACAATATTTTCTGCGTAAATGTCAGAATGCATAATAAAAAAAACCTAATTTGGGGTTCAGCAAAGAAAATTCAAATTTTCTTTGTTCAACCCAAAATTATTTGAAAATTTACCCAGTCAGTTTCCCCTGTGGTGTATTAGGCCAAGTAAAATAAATAACATGTTGCTCGTCCCCGCCCGCCTCGGTTTTGGCGGCCGCACCGATTTTTTTGTTATTTGTTATTAAAAAAAAAAAAAAATTAAAAAAATTAAAATCAATTTACATATTATTTTTAGCTATTTCCAATGTACCCTTTATTTTTATTGAGCAGTTTCATCATCTGTCTTACATGTAGGCCTATAAGAATAGCTATTGCAACGCATAATGAGAAACTCTTTACTTTGAAACGTTTTGCCCTTCAGGTTTGCATGCCACAGTTCTTTGCACAAGGACGCGATGCCACGCACACAGAATAACTTTGGAGCAAAATCAAGAATGACTCTTTAGAAATAATTACAATGTATCAAAATGGACACAGAAACGCACACAGAATTTGAGGACATACAGAACATACTCATAAAACCATAAAACCATCTTCAAATACGATATGGCGGCCATCTTAGACATGATGGCCATCTTGAAAAAAATAACAAAAAAATTGAAAATAACAAATAACAAGGACCTCCCTCACCAACTTTTTCAAAAAGTCCGGACGAGCAACATGTTATTTATTTTACTTGGCCTTACCGTAGGCCCCTACTTGATATAATAAACATATTACAATAAGTATTTGTTATTGAAAAGTAGCTATTCATTGTTGTCAAAGAAACACATTCTTCGACGAAAGAATGTTCAAGATTTGCTTTACATATTTACTTTTTAAATAAAACAGAAGTTTTATTGAACAATATTCCGGAACTGTCATTTGAATATAAACAAAGCAGCTTACATATACATTGATTTGTATTAAATTCCAACCGCATTCTGTTTATTTCGGGATATTGCAAGGAATTTCAAAATAAACACATGATGAAAACTGTATGAAATAACGGTTTTGCAACGCACGGCCTGTATAGCCTAATGAAGACAGACGTTTAGGGTAATTATTGGGAATTATTGGGGGGGGGGAGAAACAAAAGAGGTCTGAAATTGTTTTGGCAGAAATGAAGTTTTATTTTAAAACCCTTCGGTGTAAATTTGGATTCCTTTTTGTGACAACACCCATGGGGTCAATTTTAACACCTCAGTTTTTGCAGTCTATAAGCTTGCTGATTACAAACTTATGCCAATACCAACCCTCCTGAGAAAGTTATCTGAAACACTTTAAAAGTCAAGAACTAAGCGTTAAGAGCCCCCAACAAAAAATAAAACAATAAAATGACATGATCTTTCACTATTTGTGCGTATGCTCTAATGACGGATTGAAACCAAAATGTTCAAAGTGTTTGTGTTCATTGGATCACACAAAGTGAGAACACTGCGCTGTTAGTTACATCTCCCAAAGATGGAAACAAAATAAATTTTCCCGCTTCAATTTTTACCATAGACGGCCATCTTGGATCAAGCAGTTTGATACATTTTCTTCCACTGAAACGACTTATTAAAACTATCAGAAAGTTTCTTACAAAAGAATAAACATGATATTAATACCAACCCAAAAATGTACTTGGTTTGTAGGCCTTTTGATGTAATAACGAAAGTTATATTATTACGATGTAATTTGTAAAAACCTTTTCATTTGATTAAATGTGCTCATCCAAAACCCAACATGAAACCATCGTTGACAAACAAATATAAGAATTACTTTCATGTTTTTGCTCATTTTATTCTAAACTGACAAGCTTTGAATCTGTTATCAGTCGGCCATCGCGTTCAAAAGTCATGCAGAGTTGAACTCCATTTTCTAAATCTGTTTTGTTACCATCTGATAATAGGACAATATTCCAGACGTGACGACTCAAATGGTGTTTTCAATCAGATTGGTGAATGGCTTGGAAATTGAACACTGGAAAATCATTTCTTACAAACGTTTGCACACTCTGAATGGACATATTATCATGGGTACAAACCACAACAACACGTGCCTTCCATGAGTGGGGTGGTAGGGGAAAGTGGCTATGGGTGGGGAAAGTGTGCAGAGAGGGGGTGCGGGGGACAAGAATTATACGTTTTGGTCATTGGTCAAACATGTTGGCTTTAGCATGCATCTCAATCTACGACTAACGAGTATTTGCGATTAAGTACCGTATCTGGTCAATACATGATGGTCAAGGGGATACTATAACCCCAAACTGGGAGAACTATCCTTGTTCGGCAAATATTGTTTGCCACCCTGAGTGATATCTTCATGGAAATGTAAGATAATCCTTGAATTTTTAAGTATCGTTTTCCATGGTGTTACCCGCTCAAGAATATGACTTTACTGAAGCTTTGGGAGCACTCATCAAACAGCCGTAGACTTAACAGAACACACAGCCATCCCCGGGATTGATGATTGTCGCGTGCTGTACAAGCTCCAAGTCGCGTGTTCGCCATCATTCCCGCCATCAAAGAAAATGAAAGTAAATTTCTTCCTTTTTTTAATAAAGTGCCCAGTAGACCTTAAAGTCTCCCATAATAGTAGTACACATGAAAAGGGTTGGTTGGTGACGACATGAGCTCATCTCGTAACTAAATAGCTAAGATTGCTTCCCGAAGTAATACTAAAGTACTCCAGCAGCATCACTGGGTCACTGTTGAAAACCGTTTAATTAAGTTGTCATTTTTGTAATTACCCCCCCCCCCCCCAATATGTTCAACTATTTGACATAAAAGTTGACTGCTAAGGAATTTGAAGTCAATGTATAGAATCTGCCCCGTTATGGCAATCGAATTGCAGACCATTGCACCATAGTCTTGTTTACGCTTTCCCGATGTGTGTCGCTGTGCTTGCAGCATTGATACTCATTCCATGCAAGGGGTATGAATGATCATGAAACACCTCTTCTAAATAATAATTCACAAACTTTATCATATAAATTAACGTCAATAAATCAAGTCTGTGGTGTCTCTTAGAGGTCACCACGGATTTCGAGAGGATCCAGTAGGCTTTCAGTCTTTCATTTCTCTTGCCAGTTCGAAAGGGGAAGGGTTTGTTCCTGACTGTTCCGAAGGAGGTATGCCTTCACTCTTAAAATTAATTGGTCATTTTGACTAAAACAAAATAGTCCAGCATGATGTCTTATAGGACTAATCTAAATAAGTCTAAAACCAGCACATGACTAAGGAACTTAAGTCAAAATGCGACTAGAATTCATTAGTCCAGCGACTTAACTGCTTAGTCCAGTGACTTTTGATCTTAGTCCAGTGACTTTTGAGCCTAGTCCAGTACCTCGTTATTATTTCTGACTAATGACATTAGTCAAGCATTTTTTGAGGTTTTGACTAGTTTTCACTGGTCAGAAGTCAACAATTAGTCATTGTTGATCTGAACTATTATGAGCTACAAAATGTACAAAAAGGGGGCGTGGCATGTGGACTCTGCCAATGGGAGTGCAACCATTTTGTTTAGTCAAATTGTTGACCATTTTGCTCTTGACTAGTTGCCATCAGTCAGGAATCCTTTAAAGAGCAGAATCTTTAGTGTGCAACCAATACCTAGAAAATTGCTAAACAATATCGGTAAAACAAACAAACAAATAAAACACAATAAATATTTTTTTTGAACAACTAAAAACACACAATTTTAGGAGACAAGTCGTTTCTGATAACTTACTCTGGTTAATTTAATGCAAACTCATGAAGTATTCATCTGATTCGAAATTAATTACAATATTACAATACAGAGTATTGCAAGTTTATAAATGAGAAATTCAAAATTAAAAATTCTGAAAAACTCAAATGAAGTAGAAAATAGTGTGAAACAAAGGGTTCAGTACCTTTTTGTGAGTGAGTGCAGTACCTAGTTACTTGATTTTGATTTTTCAAAACACAATATATCTTGTTACACATTCGAAACAATAACACTCTGAAATATGACTTCAACATTTTGTGGATTTTTTTTAAAGACAAATTTAATTCAAAAAATTTATCAGAAAGCCTGGTTATTATCAGGTAAGTTTTACAACACAAATATTTCAGTTGCATCGTCGGGGGCTCAGTGTAGCCCTAATAAGCATAATTTTGGTCTCAATTGTGATTAATAATTTTATCAAGAGAGATACGCTTCTTCCAAAGAGGAATGTCCTATTAAATGTAATGGTATATAGGTCATGTTAAAATCATAAAAACTTGCAAAGTAGACTGTGACAGCTATCAGTTAGTAGAGTTGTTGGCAGCAATCTCATCATTGAACACATCAAATGAAGAGCCACATCCTGGATTACAGGTCAAGCTTTCCCTGTACATTAAAACAAATGAAAACATAAACACAGGGAAACAAAATCAGCATGTTTAATATAAACTTTTAATCCCATTTCCAAAGTCTCAAGGTCGTAGGCCTTATCAGTCATTTAAAAAATAATGAAGCTTGTTAGCTAGAGGAAAAAATATGCACATCTATCTCAAAACGTGAATTTGCTTATGGACTTGGTAGACATCCTCATTCCAGTCTGACGGTCATGTTGGTCTTTTAAAACAGCCTATAAGCATTAGCAAGTGATATAACTAAGTAGCCAGGCAGGCATTGACGATGCCCATGCCATGCCAACCAACCGGTTGTACATGCTCAGTCAGCAGTACATTACCAATACCAGTTTCTACTGCTGTGCTAGTGCTAAGGCCTAGCTGCCTAGATTTCTGTGATTTTTAATCTTTGAAAATAAGCAAAACAAGCTGAAACTCTTACCTTATTGTTTTTGAGGAATGTGAAGGAGCCACATGTGCGTCAAATAGGACTGAATTTTCGTCACACTCTTTTGTTGGGCGAGGGCTACCTGACGGTAAGATGCTTATGAAGATGAAGACGAAACCAAGCCTAGCTTGAACATGCATACAATGACTGTGTGATGTGTTTAGTTTTATGGTATATAAACACATCACCAAAACAACCGGGGTACCAGTATCTTAAAGAATTTCGCTGGTACAGTATTTGTTGGAGAAGTGTCAAATTTCTGATTTACAAGCGGGAAAACCAAGGCGGGAATCCATTTCAGTCAAAGCTCTGTAGATGACTAATTTGTGAAAAGTCTTTAGACTAAGCAAAACTAGTCAAAACTCTAAAATGTGACTAAAACGTCTTAGTCGAAACAAAATTCTAGTCAGGGGTCAAGCACTGACTATTAATGACTAGTCACTGCAAAATAAAAATTAGTCCAGCATAAACTATATTAGTCAAAGACTCAGGACTAGGCAAACTAGTCATTTTGACCAATTTATAAGCATGAATGACCAATTAATTTTAAGAGTGTTGAAGGTACTTTTTACCGATTTCAATTGTCATACTCTCAAAAACAGCATAGTGCAAAACAAACAAAAGAAAACCAAGTCAAATGGAATACTCCTTTTGCAAGGGGGTAATTGTGCCAGGCGTTTTTAGATTCATATTCACCATCAGCGAGGGCTCTGGGTTGTTTCTCCTTAAAATCTCAAGGGGTTAACTGGTTAAGCTCACACGTTTGCGGTTTTCTTGCAGTAAACTGGAACAGCTTCAATCTGTAAGATAACACTGGGTCGTCTGCTGTCACCTGATGTTGTTTGGCCACAACCACATCTCATAATAACACTCTCTGCGATGCGGAATACCTGCCATACAATTCTGCGGTTTGGTCGTGTTGACTTCACCGTCTAATGTCGGCTGTTTTACATACAATGCTTGAATGTCAAATTATCATCTTGTTTTTGGCGGGAAACTGACTGTAGAGAAACTGACAACATCGGAAACCGTGTGAAAGATTTCAAATCTACCTGTGCACCGTGCGAATGTTTACAGTGTTAGTGTATTGTGTTGTGTACATTAATCAAATGATTTATTTGGCTAAACACGATGGCCTTGTGCCAATTCTAGCAAGTTCTGCAACATCAAGGCTTATGTGGCCAAGCGTAAACATAATGACTTTATTTTGTAATGATTAATGCTCATTCTATAGACCTACACGCCAATGATTTCCCTGGTCGTTTTGTACGGTACCGTAAACCATACGGTACTCAAACTGTGGGCCGTACAAACCTTTTAATATCGCACACGTTTGGTAATTGGAGCCTATTGTTTGTTTCAATCCTATATGTAGATATATACCATAAAACTAAACCTGTGAAAATTTCATTTCAAAAGGTAGCGTTTTTGAGATATTGCCGAAAATCTGGAGAGGTTAATGTCCACGCAGGAAGAATAATCTGCATTGGAATACACAGTGACATATATTTCCATAACCGCAGTCCTTCGAAGTAAAAAGTCTCTCAAAATGCAAAATACTATCCAAAGCTGCTTTACTTCTTACCAAGTAAGTTAGTATTGCCATAAATTTTCAGTCATTACCAAACCTGTACGATGCCTTTAAGTGGTGTCTCAATATGTGACCGCTACTGATGATAGAATACTGTAGTAATATTATAATCTTCACTGTGCAAGACCTTTTTTATTTATACAGTAAACTCTTGTTTTACACCATACAGAGTTTTATGTTTTGAACACTGGATGATGACATGGCTTGTGTGTTATGGTTCTGGTCATAGGTATGCCTACTCTATTGATTACTTTTTATTAACTAAAACTAAAAAGCATAATCAAAGAACACCGAGTTCGCTGAAGACAACGCTGGGTGCAAGTTTGTGGTGCCATCCAAGAAGTATAAATCTGTGTAGAGCATGAGGTAAGGAAATAATTGTCTTCTAGTTCTATTCTGTTAATAAGTATATACTACAGCTATATAGGATTTGAGGCATTGCATGGTCAATATATATTTGGTTTGCGGTAACACCATGCGTATATCTACTTGCTAGGTAGATTTTGTGCTTTTGAGAACTTGTCTTGCTTTTTATTCTACTTCCGCAGAGCAGAATCTTCGGGAGACTTCTTAGTTCTGAAAAAACCTATACTATAGTTGCACAGTAGATCATGAGTTCATTCAGTTTACTAATACTATTCACATTTTTTGTTTTGTTTTGTGTGATTTACGTAACCTTAAAATTGATAGTGCCCACAATAAACGCAGTTGCACTTTACATGTACTTATCCTTCTATTCCATCTACTAGGGCTATAGATCAAGCACAGTAAATAGCTTCGATTAAGGACTCGTTGAAAACACGGGCAGTTCGGGTAGCACTGTTTGCACTTGCAGGGGAATGACTGTAGTAGTAGAATTTGCAGAGACTCACCAGGTATCATCTGTCTGGCAGTATACACATTATTAACGTTTGTGTGTTTTCCTCCTTTGTTTTTGCAGCAAGGATATTATCTCATCATCTCTAGTGAGTAGTGTCCATGCTTGAGCGGAAAATACAGTAAAATTGTTTAGAGATGTTTAGGCCTACATGGGAAACACATATATCCAGCTTGGTCTGAGCTGTGTAAAATTGTGCTTGATCTTGCCCTAGAGAAATATGTACAGTGCAACTGCGTTTAATGTGGGCATTATCAATTTTAAATGGATTGAAAATTACAATTTGAATGTAACAAAACAATGCTGGACTTACCCCTTGTGATTTAAACAAATTTGGTAAAAATGCTGGACTTAGGCCTACCCGTTGTTTTTTTCAAATTTTGACCCAAATTTACCCCTTGTGATTTGTTCATTTTTTGACCCAAATTTGATTAAAATGCTTGACATAGGCCTACCCCTTGTGATTTTTTCACTTTTTGACCCAAATTTGATTAAAATGCTTGACTTACCCCTCGCATTTTTCAAAACTGTTGACCCAACTGATAAAAATGCTGGACATAGGCCTACCCTTTGTGATTTCTTAAATTTTCGATCCGAATTTGAAAAAAAGTACTGGACAAGATTTTAAAGATTATAAAAAAATAAATAAAACACAATAATTTTACAAAACTCACATAATTGTAGGTTTCAGTATTGTTTATTTGTTTACATAATGCTAATACAGATTTACTTCTGCAACCAATGTACAATATAACAATTCGTTTGTCAATATTAATTGTATTATCAATAACAGATTTACATGTACACCATTTTATTTAGTCAATAGTCAGTTCATCTAATTTGTGATAAAGCTTCTTGTATGTGAGCAAATTGAGAAATTACCCTTTACATTCATGTTTATGCAGTCACAGAGTGTAAAATATCTGAGCAGTTCGTTCCTTTTTTTATAAATTAAGCGACACATTTGGTAAAGTGTGTGATTTGATTGATTAATAATGCAAGCATTTATAAATTGATCTACAAAATGGTATATGGAAAGAGACTTTCAGTTTACCTCGATTCATTACACTCCCGGTTTTATGCATGAACAGAAACGAAAATATATTCCAATCGGTTTTAGTAGTTCCTTCTGTTGAACCGAACATCTTTCGATGTTTAATTAGTTCACCATTTTATATTCTTAAGAAAACTGAGATAATTGGATGACATTATTGTTTCTTTTATCCTCCCAGTATTTTGACTGCAATTTGCCCATTTATGTACATGATTCTTACTAACCCGGTCAATGCATTTTCCGAATAGTTGTCAAAAACAATGCTGATGTTATTACTTAACTTACACACTCAATTCATTCTTAAGTATACGCCAATAGCTCTTTGTAATGTCACGATTATATTGTCTATACCAAATCAAATGTATCTGCGATTGGAAGAACAAAATAGTCTCTATTATTTCACACCAGTATAACCAGAAACAGCATCAATCGTACAATGACATACATGTAACATGAGAAAGTTGGTGAGAGCACGGTAAAGACACATAAATGCAAGTAAATCACAACTATGGATTTTAGTTTATCTTCATATCTCACATTGTTTCATTAAATCTGTGATCAGATTAATTAATCACAACAGATTTCATGCTCCTTTCTAATGACCAGAATTCATCGTTGATTACTATTTTACGGTTGCTACCATTACAAAATCGACTGTAGCATTTTAAGGCTTTAATTAGTTTCTCATAAAACCAACTTCTGAAAGAAAAAAAGGTGAAGTTATGTTTCTCGTCGCGTTATTCCTGATCAATTCGGTGCCTGAAATTGTATCCTTTGATTCAAAATATTGAAGTAAAAGCAAGGCTCGGGTACGCCGAATCATATGCTCAATTAAGAATTTCAGATTATAATTTGATGCACAAAATTGTTCAGGACAAACCAACGAGTTGCCATATTTTAAAGTTATATTGCAGGTTCTCGAGAATTTCCTGAAAATAATTATTTTAAAAGAAATGATTCCATAGATTAATTTTTAAAAATATTTCAGACAATGAATAGTGTGAGCATGTTTTCAAAACAGGTTGACTGTTGGGTGAAAATGAAAGCAGCCATTTATAAACCTTTTTGGAGTTTGGATACAAATGGCACAGAATTTTGTTATTTTTGGAACTAATATATTTCTTATTTAAGTTGGAACTACGGATATTCCTATGAAAATGAAAGAATTTTTTTCAACAAAACAGGGTTTCATTTTTACTCTAAGATGATAGAAGTCTTCAGATAACAAAATTGTTCGACATGATTGGATACTTTCATGTTATACAAGAAACTTCAAAGCATTTTGAGGAATCACTTTTCCTCATTATAAGCTTTTGTTTATGTACATGCATAAATGTTATTAGATATATATTTATTACAAGATCATAACAAAATAACCTCTGGAGAATGTTAATTCACTGAATATTGGAATAAAGGAAAAACAATGGCAAACAGTAGGACATTATATAATAATCATTTACAATCTCTGCATTTAAAACATTTAGCAAACGAATACCAACTTTTCAAATTAGCATTAGGTTTTTCCCCCAAATGAACAGCTTTCGTGTACAGGTGACGTGAAAGCGGACTCTTGCACAGTGCACACACTCAAAAACTTCCTGGTCAAATTTGACTCGGATTCCTGGTCCCAGGGGGCCAGACCCATTTCCGGATCAGACTGACCTGGAAAGTTGTTTAAAAAATGGGATTTTAACTCGGATTCTGCTTCCTTTTGACTCATTTCTTGGTCATTTTGACACAGATTCCGGGTGTTCATACTGAGCCAGAGAAAGGTTACGCCCCACGTGACCTTGATCTGGGTCAATGCTGACCCCGAAGTTTTTAGAAGAAAGCCGTTAGACACAGGAGTAAACCTAACGCGGGAAGTTCGTTTATATTTTCAATAATGCAGATATGAAATAGTATTACAAGTTTTCCATCTGTTTACCAGCCTCATTTATTTCCATATTTTATTGAATGAACTAACGGTCTCTAGTTAGGTACATTGCTTTATGACAGCGTACCTTTCCTTGGTTTTGAAATGGCAATGTGGGTATTTGTTTTACTGCCTGAGCTTAGGAAACGTTTCAATAACTATTAACATTTTTTTCAACGCTGTTTACATGCTGATATTTTGCACAGAGTAGAATTGCTTAAGTTCTTTTTTTACATCATGTTATATATTAATGGAATGTTGCAAAGTCGTAAAAGCCAAATAAGTTATTTCTGTTATATTAACTACATTAATTTCTAGAACAAACATTTTATATCTTTGTTTACGAAATAAGTTACTGTACACTATGATTTACAAGTTATTTACAGAAAATCTCTTAAGTATTTTCGTTAAGGTCCACTTCCCTTATCGAGCTTTATTCGACTGCAGCGGAATGTGGACGACATACCGGTAATACTGAGACGTTCCCACCAAAGATGTGAAATGCTTTTAAAGTTTCCTGAAATAGTGAATACTTAATACCGTCGAGTTAAGTAATATTTATATGTACACACAAACAAGCTTTGGAAACAAAACTTGAAGTAGAGTCGCAGTGTTCAATTTCAATCAAAGTTTTGTGCTGATTTATCTTACATCTCTACACGAAACCAAAACACAAATTAATAGCTCCTCTATACTTGCACTAAAACGCATTACAGCGCAATTAGAGTGAACTGTTATCACTCTGATATATATCACTGAACTTTACCCACCCACCCATGCCAAAAATATCCCGACTTTTATCTTATGTAGTAAGGCTAAGGTGTCAGCTAAAAAGCGCGGGAAAACAGTTGGCTTCTTGCCCACTCCTGACATCAAAAGGTGCGTGCCCAGGTAGAACGGAATAATTGGCTGGGATCCAGCGTACTGACCTGCTGACCTGTTGTTTTCGGTGCAATGCCTATCAAAGGCACGCGGCCACACTAGTCTGATTTATTTCTCCAGATACAGAAAAAAATTGTTGAAAACAAGCTCCCCGCCTGCGCTTGTTCACAGTCCCTCCGGTATAGAGATGGGGAAAATACCGGTGAATGGGCAAACTTACGAATGCCCGCGGCGTCAGCAGCGTCCCTCGTCAATGTCAAGACCTTTGACCTTCGACCAGGGGGGCGTGGCTGTCAGAGTTGTTGTTGCACTTGCCCAAATCTGTTGATATGAAATGAATATTAAAGAACATTGTGAGAAAGTATTTAAGCGAGCCATCATCACAATACTAGTCGGATTGTAAGTACAAAAACATAGACGGTAAGCCTCTGATTGTAAAGTATGATTGGCAACAACTTCGGATGAGGTTTGAGTTGCGCAAGTCCCGATCTCAAACTTGAAACCCATTTCAATTGGGTCAACAACATTCTTTGAGAAACCATGTCGTTGAACCATGAGGGAAGAAAAACTATGGGTCTTTTCCAAGCCAGGGCTTGGGCTTGGGATCCGGTTTTTAGGCTCCAGTGAATGATTTCCCTTGGATAGCAGAGCAAAAATGTTCACACAAAATGTTCCAGTTGCTACTAAAAAAATCACCAATTTGCTACTCAGTAGTAGCATTCAGTGTGTACAAAACTTGCTCAGTCTAAATATTTTGCTGTGCAAAATTGCTGGATGAACTCATTCCCTGGTCTCCATCGGGTATTTTGAAAATGTGTGCTTTCGGTACGTGGCTCCAAACAGGCGGACAGAACCCAATTCGTGGGGTTCGAAAAGGGCCAGTTGGTACCGTATGACATACGGTACCATTATTTGTTTTAGAGTAGACTCAGCCCCATCCTCTTCTTTATAATAAACAAACCATCCAACTAAGTTCTCATGTGGACATTAGGGGCCATTCAGAATAGTCAATGTTAAAAAATTTCGATTTGTTTTCGAAATTGTTTTGACCCACCCGCCCACCCCAAATTTCGACTTTTAAATATTGAATGGCTTTATAATCTAATAACATTACACTGAAGAACAAAGTACTGCCTCACATTTTAACACTTGACTGTTCTGAATGGCCTCTTACATCGAATAAGGTGGTTGTGTTTTAGAGTTGAGATTTTGTGCGTATAAATTGTACGCACCAATAACAATTGGAAAACCAGACTATCGTTTGACAGTTTTTCGCAATTGAAGGTAAAACATTGGAAGTAAAAGTTATCCGTATTAGTTGTTATAACATTTAATAGATTTGTTCAAGTCCTTTTTTTTAATGTTTCCCGCTGCTTTATTCCTCCGTTAACAGCCACAGACGAAGGAAACCGCACGGCAGACCTTTCTTCAAGTCTAATAACATGATCACACAACGCGAAATTTGATATAAATTGCATCCATTGTTTTAACTTATTCATACCGAATAAAATATCTCTGCGCTTGACAGGAGTTTGGCACCGTGCCAATACTACAGACCCCGGGATCAGGAAAACAACCTTAAGTGACAATGCATTGCCTTGTGTGTGCGAGAAAGCCACGGCCCCAGCGAGTAAACGTTCATTGACCCCTGAGATACGGTTACATACGTGTCTTAAAGCTTGAAACCAGAAATACATTCACTGGTACCCGTCCAAAATGATCAGGATCATCAAACTATCATAGTATCAATTGTCGGCACGATGACGGAACCAACGTTTAACGATTAGGTTTTAAGGTCTTGAGTTTACAAAGAAAACAAAAACGACAGCCATTTTAAACCGATCGGTTCTGCGTGTATGCTCCACGCAATATTAAAGTGAAAAAAATGTGTATTTATAGCATGCGACACTGTTTAAAAAGATATTACCAGCAAAGGGCGCATGATGTGGTAAACAGGGTCACCAGGTCAAACCTTGGCAGAGTTGTTGGTGCATATAGACGCCAATCAACTGCAATGTGTCGTATATGGAGCGGTATTCCACCCAGACAATTTATTCGGGAGTTGATTTACATCATTTCCAACGTTGGCATTTCCATTCCAATCCTCTTGGTTTTTTAAATAAAACAGAACATACAAGCAACAGTTTGCTATTTTCTAGCCTATGGCAATATTGTTAGTCGCAATTCAATTCCTGAGCAATGTCATGAACGACAAACAATTATTGAGAACACTGTCCACGATAAATCGTTTACCTTTCATGACAAAATAAACAGAACTGAAAACCCAATAGTTTTAGTTTATTTTGTACAACCATTCGGAAACAAAGAAGAAGTAAAACGGGTTTACGGTTCAGGAACAAGATAGCTAAAACGTTGTACCTTAGTAAGCTTTCTAAGCTGGTGTTCACGTGGGCAATTTTAAACCACAGATTCTCGGCACAAATTTCTGAGGTAAGAAATGGTTCGATCTTAAAATGAAGTGTTTTTAAGAAGCCAACACATTTATTGTTTCCCCTTAGCTTTCAGTTTGAGTGAGAATTACGTGCGCATAGTTGATAACATTTCCCGGGTTTGCTACTTACCGATAACGTTTTACCTAAAATTGGCAAAGACTAAAAAAGTATATAGCATGGCAGAGCATTCCACGTTACCATTGTATGATGACAACCCAACAACATTTACACTAAGAATGTTGATTGTGTCTAAACAAGTCCGAACAAGTCCGAACAAGTCTCTTTCGAGTAGGTCAAGTCTCAACATGTTCTTAATCCGATTTGGTTGGGAAGCAAGCACAGACTTGTTCGTTTATTTTTAACAAACTACAGAATGGTCAAGGAACCACAGGTATTCAATCATTCATGTACAAAACAATATTGCGAACTGAGAATATTTTGCTTTTTGCTTTAAAAAATGGCTACACCTCCCCAAAGAATGTGTCTTGTTTTGTTGTTTTTGTTTGTTGAGGCGAGTATTTTGGTTTTATAAAATGAACATTATAGATGTTACTTGGGGTCTCTTCTGCATAGTAAGCCAGCGTAATAAGGCAGAACAAAATGGCCACTGCAAAGTTTTTTTATATTTTGTTTCAGTTTCACGGAACAGCATCTGCTGCTCTACATAGAGAATTGTTTGAGGACTTGTATCAATGTAATGAATACTATTTAAACATGTTTAAAAAAATGTGTTGAATGTTTTTTTGTTTTAATTGAGAATGACATGCTCCAGAAGGTCGAATCTATATATTATGAAACCTTACTTGACCTAATTCAATCCCATTTAAGACAGTGTTAAGGCAACTGCAGCTACACTCTCTTTCTGGTGTGGGAATCTACATTGTTGATCAATCATTTTCGGTTCCTAGTTGGCATGTATAAATAGGTTGAGGTACTGCCCCAGATTTCCAGGGTCTTTACAAGTGCCTGGTTGGCACGCGTTCATTCAGCTCCAGAACCTACGTGAGTTCCAACGTGCTGTGCCACGCCTATTGTGCAAATCAAAAAAGGCAGAGAAAAAAACCGAAACAAACCCCAAACTTTCCTTTCGTTCTGTTAAGTGTGCGTGATTTATGGTGCATTACACTAAAGTCGGTTTTGCTAAAAAAAAGAAAACCACGAAAAAAACCCCCACACTTCTACTTACCGTGTTTAGCTGATGAGGTACCCGGTAGCGATCACGACTGACCGACTTCAGGCAACGTGTCCCCGCCGTCAGTGAGGTTGTTTGTCCCCATGCGTCGCTTCGTGGGAACCTGGTGCTCGTCTCCGTCCTCGGTGTCGGGCAAAATTCTACTGATTTCTGACCCGCATCTCTTTCGCTGCCTGAAATAATCTGTAACCGGAGTGGAATGATATCCACTTATTAAAGCTTGTCAAATAGTGTTTATTTTGAATAATAATTGCGTAGTTTCTTTAGGTAGTTTCTTCGTAGTAATCAACTCGAAGCGTCAGCGCTTTGTTATTCACCTTTTGGGTTTGGTTAAAAAGTGAAAAGGTCCAGATATCTAGAGGAATCTCAGTCGAATATAAAGTTACACATTTTCTGCCTTTTCATTGGCATTAAGGCAATGTAAGTGTGGAGTGCTCAATTTTCAATCCGTGTCTTAACTATTAAAGGCAGCTTCATGGTATTGTAAAATAAAAGTGAAGGGGCTATCTAAGCATTGACAAATTAATTTGGTTTTAGCCAATGCATTGGTCAAGTTGGTCAGAACGGTTTCCGCATGGTTTCCTGTGGGAAATAACCCATTGGGAATTAACTGCTTGGAGGATACAAGCCATTTAGCCGTCATCCACTATTGTCATGCATAGGCAAAGACATAATCCGATTTGGAGGACCAAACCTTGCTAGCTCCCAGTCACTGGTACTCTTTCGCCCTTGGTAATAATATTCCTTCGTGTAAAATGCCGAGATTACAATATAATGTGTTAACCAGCGAGTGTCATCCAGTTTCACATAACCCAACTGCCGCGTAATCGGTAGTAAGGGAGGGCAACTAACAGTTGTTTGGACTGGTTTTTGAAAATAACCGTAAGTGCGAACAGTTATGGTGAAAAGCTTGTTGAGCTGGATTACTGCTGCTTTGCATATAATTAACAGGAGGGGTGGCAAGTGTTTATATTATCACGATCTTTGGGGCAAAACATACGCCCCACTGGTTTAAAAGCCATCCATATTATGCCTGGACCATAGAGCAAGGACCAACGTTACTCCAGTTTTTCAGCAACCATGACACAAATTCATATTTTCCCAATAAAACCGTTAACAACAAGGCACTTTGATTGAATGAATCGATTGCTTGTGGACAAGTTTTAACTTGTCCTTATTTTCTCAGTGTTGTGTAAACCTAACCGGTCTCAACCCACATGGCCCTGGCGTGATACAGCCGTGCTATTGTAATGCCGGCATGGTGAACAATCGTCTTAATTTGAATAGAGAGTTGTTTATAACTCTACTGGCAGAACGCTCCGTATATCGGGCAAACTGGCCAGTCGGACCGGTCTTCTACGCCGGGTGTGATCGCTCTAAACTATACATACAACCACCATGATTGCTCGTCCTTGAAAGCTTGTAATTTGGAAACAACTAATTAATTAAATAACCTTTACACAATCGGTTTATGTGACCGTTAAGCAATACACAAGGCAGTTTAGGCATTTTTTTAGTGTAGAGCTCCACGATTTTTTTTAGGCCAAATAAATATCGTTGACGCAATTCTGAAAATGCTCACATGCCAATTTTGGTATTGATGAATATTTCATGACACTGTTCTTCACAAATTAACTGTTTGGCAAGCTAGACCATTTGGAAGCCCCATCAACACCAGACACAATTTTATCATTAATAAGTTGGGTAAACAATTTCTCCCAAATAACTGGTTCTATACAATCTGAACTTGATTTAAATGCATATTATTTTAACTTTAACGACTAAATTAAATTAGGATTTTTTTTTCTTAATCTAAGAGTTCGTTTATTCAATAGTAGATTGGCTTAAATTCATCTTTACTCTTAGGACTTGTTCTTTAGGGTTTAAAACACAAATTAAGCGATCTTGACTTAACGCACAAGGCTGATCATCGAATAACACCCGGGTTTTTCTCGAGGCCGTTTGATCGTCATGATGTAGAATTGAACAAGAACAGTAATTCACATAAAAAAAAACACCCCAATGTTGCGTCGTCCTCATTACCAATCAAATACAATACAAACTCAATAATTTACCAAATAATAACCATAAGAATTGACCCATTCAATACACAGGCCAGAATATAAATAGCAATAACAATTAGGTGTTCAAACCATGAAAAAAGAAGGTTAAAATTAGTTTGCCAATTTCTCTTTGCAAAACAGTTTTACACCTTGATAGAAAAACCTGTCCTCTTCAAATTGACGTTACATTATTTCCAAGAAATTCCAAACTTTGGACATCACTTCGTACGGATTAATGAAAAAAATACCTAAACAGCCTTTTTTGCCCTCTCATGAGTTAAAGGAGCTGCTCATGCTGGTCTTTGACCCACAAATATTGATAAACTTCAGTGGTCTTATTTACTAAATACTCCATTGGTTAACCACTAACAACTATTGAACAATTGCTATACAAGTCGATCACAATACAAAAGATACCGTGATATTCCAGGGGTTTTTCTGACGCCCACTGGACAAGTTACGACATGCCGACTATCGACAAGGGGAAATTTATTTTATTGCAAACAGATTTGATGTTTGTTTGTTATGCCAACTTCTGTGGACTTGTTAAAGGCATCGTACACGTTTGGTAATCACTTTTAACAGTAATGGCAATACAAACCTATATTTGGTTAGAAGTACAGCAGCTTTCGATAGAATATAAAGCATTTTGAGAACCTTTTCACTTCTAAGTTAAATACGATATAAGTTTTTATCCCTCCAAATTTGAATCTAAGAAAGCGTTACTGTCGATATAAATTATAAACAAATAGCACAGTGTAACTTACCGGTGACTTTAGACTGTGTTTGCAACTGAGTGTGCTGTTTGTCAACAAGTTGTTTGTCAACAACTGATGTGGAAGTTGACGGTATACTTGTTGTGACTGATTCAGTACCGTGCATTTGGTTCTTGCAGATGGTGTTGGGCTCAGACACTGATGTTTCTGATACTGACGGAATGGGGTCGTCGGTTTTGGAGGATGTGACAGCGGCAGAGTTTTGTGTCGAGTTGTCCAGGGCTTGATGACGATGAAGTGGCACAAACGAACGATCACTAAAAACAGTTGGTTGTGTTCTGGGGACGACTGCAGTTCCATCGGCTTCGTTGGTGCACGAGAGGGAAGGGTGAATTCGACTGCCATTTTTGTTTTGACGGGGCGAATTGGAACCACGCTCTGGCAGTCTCAGCCGAGAGACCGGCTTACTCTTTGGAACTGTTTCATGATAAAACGATGGTACAGAGTCGGCTGGCATTGCCTCCCAGTCGGTATATCGACTGCTACTCTGGTCCTCTAAAGGAATATATCTCCCCAAATCTATTCCTATTTGAGCTTGTTGTTCTGCGTCTATTTGAGCAATTTCTGTCTGCAAGAAGCGATTCGTTTCGTCGTGGTCCACCGGGAAGAGCTTACGACAAGCCCGTGGCTTTGGCATACTTGGTACGCAAGGAGAGGGTTGTTGTCTCCGGAAGTCAGAGAGCAACGGTGAATCAACCCTTACGGAGCTCATCCTAATTTATATAACACAACAATTCCCCACAACGGTGTATCAAGACAGAGAACTATTCACCGAACTGGCGATGGATCTTTCTCAGCCAGCGACTGGGCAGAATACTGATATATATTATTCCACTGGATTCTGCAGCTTCGCAGCCGTGCCCACTATACTCAACTCAGCCAATGTTGTTTGTGGAAATATACTACAAACTACACGTACTATAAACTGATTGTTCAGGACGTTCATTCAATAACGACAGGGCGTAGTACCACAAAGGGTCACGGTATAAAAGCAAGCTGCGCTGGTGAGTGTACCTGAGCGTACTGACTGCAGTGGATAGTATAGTTGTTTACACCGTTGGGTACAGAGGGAAAAAACAGGTTGCACTTTATCTACTAATTTGATTGGTGCTGCGCCAAGAGAGGGCGGGGCCATGATGTATAACAAAAGATGGTTATCGCTCATGCTCATGCGCAATGTCGTCCATTCGTGCCAAACAAAGGTCATGCATAATGCATTTTGCACAATGCTTGGACATGGGGGGGGGGGTGTTTCGATGTTCAAACAAACAATTTCGGTGAGTGCTGTAGCATGGGCTCTCCGTCAAAATGGTCAAAACTACCCGCATACAAATACTTTAAAGGGCTCGTCGTAAACCATGGAGGTAGAACAGAGGGGTTGTACTTGTTCTGGGTAATTTGTTGCATCAGATTCATACCTCGAATTTTGTGTTTCAATCCATGAGTTAAAAACATATAAAAAGGCATGTACACCTCCGATTGAGAAGGCTGGGTTGTTGTTTGTAGTGCTGGCTGTTGTTTACTTTGTTTACATCCAGGGTCTGGTTTGGATTGAAGATGACGGTTGAATGAACCAGGGAGCCCGATGATAACCTGTAAAACACCGAGGACTTGGCCCACTGTTTGGGCAGAAAATACTGCTTGGACAAATTTCTGCTGAGCAACAAATTTGCAGGAATCTCCAGTCATAAATGGCAAAGTGATGACATGGCAGTTAGTGGCTTGAAACTACCATTAAAATTAGGCCTAACCATCTTTATAACAAAGAGGATTTCGGGTAAAAATACACAATTTGTTCGGGGTCATTACCAAATTGACCCTTCTGTTATGCATGGAGGTAAGTTCTATATGCATGGAGGTAGCCTAGCAGTTATATGAGATTGGATCCAGATTGTGTTAATGATACTTCTGAGTTCCTTTAGTATATTGAACTTTAAATGGCATAGATAGAGAGTTATAGTGTTACAAGTTTAATCGACCATAACGCGAAAATATTTCAATTACTTTCCTGCGGATCGATATAGTCATCATCGGGTTCGAGCTTGTTTGATGAAGAATGGAATAAATTCATTTGCATTCTCTCCAACACGTGGACCAAGAGATTAACCGAATGGCAACCTAGAAATGGAAACAGACTAAGAGGACAACAAAAGAGAAGACGGAGGGAAAACAGCCAAACATCACGAACGCGACAACATGGGCTAGAATAGCAAGAGGGAGAAGAGAATGGAAATTGCATGAGGAGGGCTTTATCTAACAATGGACAAACATAGCCTGATGATGATGATGTGACTGTCGTTACAGGAAGCAAGAAAATCCCCATTGATGATTTTCTTGCTCTAACATTTTTTATCAACCGACTTTTGAGGAAAATGTCATGTGTACACCACTTCCCCTTCAAGAAAACCAGAGAAAAAGATGTAACGTTTTGATTGGCAAACGAAACGAGAATTGAGTTCCGAGAAAACATTATTTTCTCACAACTAACGGTAGGCCTATACTACGCAGCAGGACTTTTAGGTGTATTTAAGTGGACCTTATTGATAATGGTTTGTTTGTTCACTACCATTAGCCCTATGTATCATACCTTTTTAAATTCATTTCTGATGGCCGATTAGTTTCGTTGGCAGTAGAGTGTGTCAACTGATAAACACCTTTGATTAAATCAGAAATGGGTTGTATGCGCCAAACGTGAGCAAGGTGCAGCATCAGTACCATAGAGCCTAAGTGTTCAAACTTTTTGTTTCGATTAGTGGATTATTTTCGTAATGAACAAAGAAGTGAACGTATTTTAACAAGATGTTTCCAAATTGACCATGGATAGGTCATATCGATCAGTGTCATGTAAATTCATCGATTTTTGTAATGTTTACATCATAAAACAATAGATCAATAACAAAACACTGGAGTATTCAAATGAAATGTTAACAAGCTAAGTGTCGGGGTATCAAACCCTGTTGAATTGGCTAGCTTAAACGTGCTACAATAATGTCACGTTTGAACCATTAATTTTGAACTTAGAGCAATGTTCGCGAAGTTGTCATTGTATCGTCAGTACACAACAGTCCCGTGTAAGCCTTTTTCACATTACGAGCCAATTCCCAGTAAATAAAACCCCCCAGGAAAATCACGGGGAGATTAAAAAAACCATCTCCGTCACCTCACTACTACTTATTCGTTTCCTGAGAAGAATAAACCCTCGTATGCTAACCTGGGGGTATCCGGCTTAACCCTATACTCTCAAGCAGTCGAAAACTGTTCCCGGGAAATGGCTGTATATCCCAGGATTTTGCCAGGGTTAGCAATTCAGGTGTGAAAGGGTTAACTTTCCTGGGAAATTTGTCTGGTGTGAAATGGGCTTAAAGGGATTGTATACGTTTGGTTATTGGAACCCACTGCTTGTTTCAATCCTATATAGTTGTAGATACATACCATAAAACTAACCTCTGAAAATTTCATTTCAAAAGGTATGGTAGCTTTTTTGAGATATTGCCGAAAATCTGGAGCGGTTTTGTCCACGCAGGAAGAATAATCTGCAATATTGGAATACACTGATACGTGTCAGACTCCATAGATAGTTTTCTTTCTTGGAAATCTGATTGAAGGGTGCACACTATTAAAAGAGACAAAGGAAGAAGACAAACACTGCACGAACCTTGGACGCACTTTCTGGAGTTGTGTAAGTTCAATTTTCTTGTCATTGCGAGGGTGGTTGTGGGTTGGGGAGGAATAAAAAATGGTCGTTAGTTGACACATGGTTCTCTCTCATCGTAGAAACTGTTGTTAGGAAACTTGTTGACAAATTAATTATGTCTTGTTGGGGATTATGGGAAATATGTTCATGTTGGTCTTATTTTGATCACGGCAATCGAAATATGTTGATTTAGGGTGTTTTTTCTCAATTTTGACACATAATTAATATATTTGTTGGATAATTAGTACTGGTCTGAAATTGATACTCCTGGGTAATCTTTCAGATTAAAAGTTTTTACTTAATTTGACCAGTAGGCCTATTTACTTTATTTTGTTATACCATACATGTACTTAGTCCACATCTGGACCGTGGTCCAACTGTAACAGCGTCAATCCATGACAAGGCTCCGATGAAGCAGATGTACCAATAGGGTCTAGCCAGAAGGTCATCTGCAGTCCGGCCCATCAGACTGACCCATTGTGGGTTTATCAATACAATCCTAGCTAGAGTGTCCAGACACTGAGTACACAAGCCACAGCTGGTTCTATTTACTATACTAGTGTTGGTGATATTCTACGTTTGTACACAGACCACTGGGATCGATGGGGCCAGACGAGATAGAAAAAATTGTCCTTACACAAGGACACTTTGACAACAGAACAATTAAATCCAGACAATAACAAACAAATTATGATCCAACGCCCAGTCACGTCCTCACTTGTTCCACTCTACGACAGAAACCCCCGTACTCACGTCTCTGGAACCTGTCAAACTCACACCTTTTAATGGTCAACAGCAAACTGCTGGTCAAGCGATACAAACTCAGTTAATGTATTACGATTTCATCAGCAAAATTTGCTTTAGTTCGAATGGATACCAACGGTTCTTGCAAACATTGTCTCTTGCGTTATTATTTAAAAAGAAAACGTATAAAGTATTGTCCTAATGTTTTGTCAAGTCACATGCTATACAAGGGCCTAGTGCCTAATTGTTTCTCGTGCCGTGAATTTGGAAGAAATGGGGGGGGGGGGGGTATTGCATAACTTGGGTATGATACACATGTTTTTCACAAGTTTCCTCAAATCAAAATCCTTGTAAGTCACTCTGAAGTCGCTGATGTCAAACCTGCATTCTGCGCTTTTTCTTTTAATGAATCCCTGCATTTTCAAGGAAACATCTGAAGGGGATGTGTCGTGAAATCAGCGTGGCGTGAAATCAGAATAAAGGAGCTTTTTAACTTGAAGGATAGACGAATTAGAGTGATTCGATTCCTCACTGCTGGTTAGGAGACAGGGATTACGCTGGAAAGGTCTCCTTTTCCGTTATTTATCCGAAGGATAATACACTGTGAATAAACATTTGAGAGAAATACCTAGATTTAAAGGCACTGAACACGTTTGGAAATTGTCAAAGACCAGTGTTCTCACTTGGTGTATCCCAACATATGCATAAAATAACAAGCCTGTGAAAATTTGGGCTCAATTGGTCATCGAAGTTGCAAAAAAATGCCATGAAAGAAAAAACACACTTGTTGTACAAATTTGTGTGCTTTCAGATAGGAATAAAAACTTCTTGCAAGAAGTTTTTATTTTTAGTGAGAAATTAACTCTTTCTCAAAAACTACGTTACTTCAGAGGGAGTCGTTTCCTACAATGTTTTATACTATCAACAGCTCTCCGTTGCTTGTTACCAAGTAACTTTTTATGCTAATAGTTGTTTTGAGTCATTACCAAACGTGTACGATACCTTTAAAACTATCGAAGAAAGAAATTAGTAACTTAAATTTACAACCTTAACGTCCAACATACTTATTTCCGTCTGTCAAAGTCGAGATGACTTTTGAAGATCCACAAATCGCCATTGCTTGTTTCGATCGTCGCAATGAAAGTAAGGACGTTTTAGGGAAATGCACAAAGTCCCGAGTTTAATGATACAAGAGAAAACGTTTTTCTTTATTCCCCCCCCCCAAATTGCGTAATTCAATAACAATTTTGCAAGAATGATTTGATGTGTGTTCACGAAAGCTAGAGGATGAACATTAATGTACCCTTCCCCGAAACCAATAATGTAATTAGTTTCATCTTCACAAAATAGACCAATGTTACATTGCCCCCATTTAATTAATTTGGTTAATGCACGACTTGTAGTGAGCAAACAACATCAATGGTTTTGGGTCTCCTTTTGACGTGGTTGCTATTAATACCATTTATGGAAAGGTTTGCGGTAACACCATGTAATATCTCTTAATGAGTTGGGGTGGTTCTGAATAGAACCGTTGGTTTTTAACTCGACGTTGGTTTTTAACTCGACGTTTCGATCAGTATGCTCTGATCGTCTTCTGGAGAAAACTTAAAAAAAAAAAAACCAACGGTTCTATTCAGAACCACCCCAACTCATTTAGAGATATTACATGGTGTTACCGCAAACCTTTCCATATCGTATTTCCACCATGCAAAGTTTCAAATCCTACTTATAATACCATTGTTGTTATGTGGCATTATATTAAAGGCATCGTACACGTTTGGTAATGACTCTGAAAATTTATGGCAATAAAAACTAACTTGGTAAGAAGTACAGCAGCTTTGGATAGTATAATGCATTTTGAGAGACTTTTTACTTCGAAGGACTGCGGTTATGGAAAAATATATATCACTTTTTATCCCCAAAATATGTTGAATGTTGAGAAGCGTACGGTAACGCTTCTCAGAGTGTGTATTCCAATGCAGATTATTCTTCCTGCGTGGACATAACCGCTCCAGATTTTCGGCAATATCTCAAAAAGGCTACCACCTTTTGAAATGAAATTTTCATGGGTTAGTTTTATGGTATATATCTACAACTAGGATTGAAACAAACAATAGGCTCTGATTACCAAACGTGTACGATGCCTTTAAACTCCCATGAGAGAAAACAGTGTGTACAGAATGAGAATTAGTACAATATTGATGATCACCTGTAGCGTAAGTCAGACTGACACGAGCTTATCAAACTGTTCTTATCAATATATCAGGTATGATCGATTTACAATCCAAAAATAATAAACTTATTGCGGTAACACAATCAGTAACACTAAATATTATCACCTTTTATTTGCATTTATTCAGATCAATTTGACTTGAGTAACAATTTCTACGATATTTACAAATAACTTCCTTTTAGTTGACGGCTGAATACGTTTTTATAAACATTTCTATTGAACCTTTCCTGGTAGTTATTTCGTAAAATCTATAGAAAATATTGTATAGTAATAAACTGGACGCACAAGTGAAATTTTTAACAAACAAACAAACAAACACCCCAACAAACAAACAAACAAACATAATGTGTGTTTTTGTATACCCAAATAATGAGATTAAGATATTGCATTGATTACAAAACATGAAAGAATAGACCATGTGACCTGTGACATCACATTTTTACCAAAAGATAAACAGAGCCTGGACTTGCTGCAGACACGATTTGTACACAGTTCAATGGAAAACCCCATAAAGTCTTATATGGAGATTGCACTGTCTGATTTTTAGCAACTTTTCATAGAAAGCAAGGGGGCACTTCTCAAAACTTGTTTGGCTGTTACTTTTATAACTCTTGAACTTATGTGGAAATTGTGACACAAAATGTAAAGTTTTCC
>JAJGQC010000317.1:0-25000 GCA_021014325.1 Plazaster borealis
CAGGAACTTGGCCGGGTCAACTTGAGTTCTGAGATTACGCGGTTGTGGTCAGACGACTCACTCGTTTCGAATTTCTATCTATCCAACAAAAACAGGACGAAATTGATTAAACCATAGTTCCCGAGGGGTAATCGGACGTCGTATTCCAAATGCAGTCATAAGGATGACTTTAACTAATTGTATGCTTTAATTCGTAATTTCACAACAGATTCCATCTCCTTAATTCAATCTGATGCTTGTGTCTTTGACGGTTTGTCTTTAGGATATGAAACAGCAGATACAGATACAGATGATGTAGAGTATGACGTCATGATCGTTTGCAGGAAGCTCAAGAATGATGGAAGGAACCTTATAGCATTATTTGCTTTTTAAAGATTTTTTAAATATTATTTTTTAACAAATTGAATCGGTGGGGATTGGCGCTAAATCCTGTTTCTTGTTTCAAGGTGGCATGTTTGGTCTTGTTAGAAGGGTGCATTTGAAGTGCTTTGGTTTCATTATTGAGTTTAAGGATGCAGCACTAGCAGGTGATTTGGTTTGTTTGCTTTTGTGCTGGTGTGGAGTCAGTATGAAGTCAGTGCTAGTGGAGTCAGTGCTATAGTGGTGTTGGTGCTAAGTGGAGTCAGTGTTAGTGGAGTTAGTACAAGTGGAGTCGGTGCTAGTGGAGTTGGTGTTAGTGTATAGTCGGTGCTATTGGAGTCAGAGTGCTAGTGGAGTCAGTGCTCGTGGTGTTGGTGCTAAGTGGAGTCGTTGTTAGTGGAGTTAGTACAAGTGGAGTCAGTGCTAATGTAGTCAGTGTTAGTGGAGTTGGTGTTAGTTTAGTCGGTGCTAATAGAGTCGGTGCTAGTGGAGTCAGTGCTGAGTGTGCTATCTGCTTGGGTGTCGTTGGTGTTTACACAGATCTTGGTGTTTGAAGGGATTGGAAGCTGCTGAGTTCAGGACAAAGGTAACGGACCATGCACAAATGGTATATACAACAATCGAGCCACTGGAGCTATTTTTTAGTAACATGAACATGTCTTTTATTACTGATTTCAGCATAAAGGCAATAAAATACATCATTTCTGGTTTTGTCTGTATACACTTTCTTTATCAACGTCCATTAATGCGTCTTGGGTCCCTGTAATTGTTCAAGGTTTTGTCTGTCCCACAAATCCATCTACGAAGCCTCGTCTCAACTCTGACAATCTTTTTCGAATCTTACAAATTCAGTCTTTCATTTTGTTTTCTACTTAACAAACTACTTGATTAACGAGTAATTACACCAGATAGTCGAACGAAGTAGTAAGTAGGGCACAGCATCAGATATTCACGACAAAATGACTAAACCTCAAGTTTAAATTGCTTTATAAAAAGCATTAACAAATTTCTAAAGAGAAATGTAAAGGTGACATGATAGAGGACGGGTTGAAAATAAAGCTTCATATTAGTTTGGATTTAAAACCCCACCCCACAATTCAAAATGTTACACGGATGGAATCGTGAACACAAGTGTATGTTCTATTTCCCAATTTAAAAAACTATTATTTTATACCGAATGTTTTATCATTAAACACACATAATGGTAAGGAAGAACGAATTTACGATCCAAACTAAAGGCCAAATGCTGTGCCAAATTGATGTACCGTGATACTATACATCAAAAAACAGTGTTTAGAGTGTAAACACTTTTCTAAACACTTTCTTGCTATCACTTTGTAAACACGTCCTAATGATTAACATGTTTAGACATGTTTAGTGTTTAGCAGTATAGGACACTTGGTGTTTAGATATTAAACATTATATGTTTAGACATTAAACTATAGAAGTTTAGATTAAAACATTAGATTTTATAAATTAAACATTAAAATGTTTAATAGCTAAACGTCTAGTGCATTAGACATTTAGCTATTAAACATGTTAATCATTAGGACGTGTTTACAAAGTGATAGCAAGAAAGTGTTTAGAAAAGTGTTTATACTCTAAACACTGTTTTTACAGTGTACCGAATGTCACTGATGCAGTAACCGTAGTATCTTAAATATAGCATTTTCAAAAATTGAACTCATGAATCGTTTTAAACGGGGTCACTGGTTATAGAATCGGTTTAAACGGAGTCACTTTATTGAATCGGTTTAAACGAGGTCACTATTTATAGAATCGGTTGAAACAGGGAGCGAAGTACGCTCGGCACTCTCCGGGAAGTGTCGGGCTTATCAAATGAGTCAGTAAAGTACTTTATGGAAAGTCTAAAACCCACTAGAACGTTTCTACTCGTGCGGGTCTTCCTGGAGGTAAAGTCAATCCCATATTACTGCACCGTGCAATGTTGATTCACGATTTAGATTTAAATCTGACATGATCAGAATTCTACCTTCGTATTTCTACACAATAAAGCGTACCTTCCCCTGCAAACTACAAAACTTACTTTTTTCCCCCAGCCACAATATTTACAACATAGTTCACCATGGCGACGGAACTACTATAAATAGCTGAGTGCAGTGTGCTATAGATTCCACCACGTACATGTACACCTGCTGTTGTTTATAACAAAAGTGCACCGAGCCTTTTTCCCCAGGGGTAGGGAAAATGGAAGACCCTTCAACAGGTGTCAGTCAAACTACATATCAATTTGAATTATCTTCCAACACGACCCGTTCGCTATGACTGACAGTGACCTCGTGTTTAAAGGCATCGTACACATTTGGTAATGATTCTGATAATTAATGGCAATAACAACTTACTCGGTAAGAAGTACAGCAGCTTTTGATAGAATAATGCATTTTGAGAAAGTTTTCCTTCGAAGTACTGCGGTTATGGAAAAAGATATCACTTTTTATCCCCCAAAACATTTGAATCTGAGAAGCGTTACGCGTAACGCTTCTGAGAGTGTGTATTCTAATGCAGATTATTCTTCCTGCGTGGACATAACCGCTCCAGATTTTCGGTAATATCTCAAAATTGCTATACTACCTTTTGAAATGAAATTTTCACAGGTTGTTTTGATGGTAAATATCATAGGTTTGAAACAAACAATAGATCCAATTACCAAACGTGTACGATCCCTTTAATACAACGAGTCGGCTGCACGAAAAATATAGAATTCATCATGCAGTCACAACCTTTGTCTGGTGCCCTCTTATCAACAGCAGTGGTGACTGTCGATGCTTGGAGGTAGCCAGACTATTTCAAGCCCATGTCCGTTTGATAGCTACACTATTAGAAAGGTATCTTTCGACAGCTACCGATTTCGCAGTTTTACCGAATTAGCATTATGTTTTACTTTTACAACTGACATATTACTATAACACATCTACGGAAATAAATATTGAATTAAAAAATAACATTTTGTTGAATTGAAATTGCCTGTCTGAGGTAGGCCTATGCCATATAAGATTTGTCACTGCTTCTGCACTACAGATTCTCCGAATTTGTATACTATACTTACAATTGGTTTAATGACCCAAATGCTTGGATGGTTTCCAACAGATCCACAAATGTCGCACAAAGCTTACTACTACTGCTTCCATTTTAGACAAGTGCTTGCACACTACAAGAATACTGTGCCATTAGTATACAATCGAAGTCCACATACAAGCTAGTCGTGTCATGTTTCGATCTCGGTCACAGTTACAGAATGGTCATTCTAACTACTGTAACCTCACATGACCTCTCTTTTGTTATGGTCCAACCCAATTCGATTGGAAACAGATTGCATTTTTGGCGCGAATTTTGCATTGCCCTATACACCCCAAACACTTCCCTTCCGTTGCTTCGTTTAAACTACTCAAACAATGACATCATTCAAAAATCCTCCAATCAAATCAGTCATACAAGTTCCATAAAGATGTTACGTCACAACATACATAATAATTGAGCCTACAAGAATCGTCCGTTACCATCTACGTCGAATTGTTATACAATTAATTAGTGAGTTGAAGATAAAGCTTATTGTAAATGTCGTTATATCAGTTCAATCAAGCAACACGATCAACGTAGATGCCCGAATGAAATTCAAGATAATGATATATCTTGACTACATTAATTTGTACATGAATATATAATATTTATTTAAAATTAACACTTAGTATCACACATCATCCTTGGATGCATCATTGATAGATATCACCTTCTAGCGGATAACTGAAATTTCTTACGAGAAGCTTCTGTTTCATATATTAATTGGCCTAAAACTCTGGCAAAATTATTTACAACCGTTTGTTACCATTACATCATTAATTGCTATGTATATTTGCACATGACCGAAGAACATACCATGGCGAAATACAGAGAAATCGTAACCCATGTATCACTACACAGGCAGAGCTATAAGCAAATCCTTTCACGACAGAAGTCCATCAGCAAAATGGTAATATTGAAGTTATTTTGTTTCAAATCGTTGACAATTATGAGCGAAGACAATCACGTGGTTTATTTCTGTCCCACAGAGTATTTTATAACTCGGGTTTTTCCCGCTTAAAATTGCCGTTAAATGTTTTGATCTACATCTCGGGGTGGTCGACTTTGATTGTCTCCACAATACATGAAATTAATTGATGTATGTTGTAACGCCAAAGTATGTTCTTTTGAATTTTATCTTCCAAAATATACATGTACATCCAAATTACTTAATAGAGTGCATGTAGGAACCTACAGCGACAGATAGACACTAAAAACTTATAGATTTCAGAACATGATTTTTCAAGAAAATATAACGCGACGAGAAAGACGTTTTCTACGCATGTTTATGGCAACGAATGTTGCAAACATTTATACATTGCTAATCATCCAATTTATAACTTTAAAGTATCTGTATATTACAATACAAATGAAATTTTGCACATCAAACCTGCCGCCTTTGACCCCCAAAAGGCACAAATCAAGTCGCCTCAGAGCAATGCTTCTTAAGTAAATCAAGTCACTAATATAATGTGATTCTTCCTCTATGCTTACAAATATAACAAATATAAAAAATATTGTATTGTACATGATTAGCCTAATGTCGCGCCGGTTCGTAAAGTCAGTTTCATAAGCGTATCATTTTCAAACGTCGAGAACAGTAAAGTCGTCTCATTCTTTCGTTATGGTGTAAATCAGGATACATCAGTATTTTTCGTAAGCATTTCTAGTAGCCTACCCATAACTCAAGTGCAGAATGATTGAAAGGCCTTTTTAAGCAAATGAGAACATGTTGTTGAAGTTTCTTTTTTGAAATCCGAACGTAGAAATATTTACCTTTCTTTAAAAAATAACTAAGATAAATATGTCAGAAACTCAATTATCGACAGGGCTACACCGCATTTGCTGACGCATTAATGAAGCATATATTTTGGTTTCGAATAATTTGTTTTCAAGGTGTGGATGAATCAAAAGGTAAATCTGGGCTAAAATATAATGTGGGCTAAAATATGTAAATAGAAAAATACAGTGTAATAATTTGTAAATAATATATTATGGCCAACAAAAGCTCACCAAATACCCAAGTGAAATATTTGATTGCCTTCTGCAATAGTATCTCGATACACGTGTACCCAGCAGGAAATTGAAGTTGAAAAATTGCTAACCTTAACTGCCATAAGAGGGAGAAAATTAGAAGTTTCTGGCAAAATCTACGGCTGCGTTGTTGCAAGAGAAAGAAATTTTGTACCAATGGACAACAGTTCTTGACTGGTACTCGGCATAATTAGCTCACGAAATCTTGCGAAGTAGAAACAGGTTACCTGCCAAAATGCCACGGCATTCACATTCTGTGACTGGTACCCTCCTATCATACTTATGACTTCAACCTACTTTTCCAACTAACGATGTACTACTTGAAATTGTTAGATTTCAGCATATCGGAACATTTGGATTCCAGTGAAGTGTTAGTATTTCAATTATTTGATTCTAACAACCAATTTACACGTCAGTCGAATCAAAACCTTTTTGATTCGTCAAAATGGCACCAGAAGTAAATTCGAGTAAAACTGCCGAATCCGAACGCCATTTTTTCTCTCACGATGACCAAAAACATAATCATATCTGGGTGAATAAGATACTGTTATTGAGTCTAATGAATACAAAAATAAATAAAAAATAAACAAAAAATGGCAGTCGGATTGAGAACCCCCCTTACTTGGCACCTAATTGATACCATACTAACAATACCATTAATTAATGAACAATGTCAATTCAATTTATCAACAATGTTAATTAAAGAATTCAACGACATTCAATGGGTTATAGTGTCTGAAGTCCATCGGTGAATGTAACTGTCAAACGTGTGTGTGTGTGTGTGTCAAATCAGTCACTACATTTAAAAAAAGGGTGACCTACGACCTTTTGGTGTGCGCCACCAACGGTGATCAGTCACTCAATTTTGTTAAGCTGCCCAGTGGAGTGTGTTACTTATGTAATTCTTGAAATACAAAATGGAACGTTTCCCAGAAAAGAAGATGTTCCAATTCGCGTTTCGAAGAGGTTCGCTGCAAAACTATTTAAGAAAGAATACTCTACAAAAAACTTAACTACAAAATCTAAGTGAACGGTAATAGAACAGAACAAAACAACTCGAAGGGAAACTTCATAATAAAAAATGCATAATAATCTTGGTGGACCTAATAGTAAGAACCAAATGAATATGCATTTGCATAAAAGCAACTATGGTATGACATCACAAACGGAATAATCTCATACTGCAACTCGTCAGTTACTTGGCAACGCTAGGTGGCAGCAGACTTCAACAAATAAATCCATTGCTTTATGAAATGTGCGCATGCTCAGACATGCTTAAACAATGAAAGTTATCGGCTATGTCTGCTGCAACCTACTATCCCAACCGTCACAATTAAAGCACCCTCCGGAAAGTATTGCAATTTCGTTACAAGATAAACTGGGGGAAAAATCCATTATGCCTGAAACGTTTTGCTACAAAAGGCACACGATCAGACACAACGATATCTACAAAACAAATAACAAAATCTTCCAACTAAACCTCAAACATAAAGGGAACCATATCTTGAACTTGGCGAAAGTTCATTCGCATTTGGCTTTGAGAAAAGATGGCAAATTAATAGTCAAATGGATATTTTGAAAAACGATTGCTATGTTCGGGCAGATTACTTGGACTAAAATTCGTCAACTTTTTATAAGATTTCTCACAGTTGACACAGATTTACTGATCAACTGAAGTAGCCAATTATAGTAATGTGTTGTAAAGCAGACAACTTTTTGGCACCTGCTTGCCAATCAAAATACCCTCTAACTTGTAAATGGTTTCTCTGTTGACACAAAAGAACTGTTAATGCTAACCTTTTCAAGCAACTGTGCAAATACAAATCAATCAAAATACTTCAAAGAATACAAATCACAAAAAGGTTAAATTAATGGTAAAAATTGACTTGATAATTTTCTTTAAATTACTAATTAAGTGTTGAAAACAAAACAATTATTACTTGAAAGCTATCTGCAGTAGTAACTGTTGAACATGGTTTAAAATGATTTGGATTAAAACATAATCTAGCAAGCAGCCTGTGCCAATTGAAGCCCATTCAAACACTTAAATAAACAAATTAATAAAAAAAAATAGATATTAAAATCAGGGTTTTTTTGTGAAAAGAGAAACCATTCTGGATTATTTGTGTTTTATTTCGGCTGAGACAAATACATGTTGCATTTATGCATAACTGGCATACTCTGTGGAACATGGGTGTCTTCTCCAGCTATAAGCTTACTATTGCTCTAATTTGTAGCAAACAGGTTCCAACACTTCGGAAGCTTTATACAGCAATTCTGATTGGTAAGTGCACCACATCACCGTACAACAGCTGCATAGACTGAAACCGCACAAAGGCCACTTGTCTGGTACCCTCTGCATAATGAACTACCAAGATACTTCATTTGATATGAAAAGAACACAGACTAGTTTTCCTTCCAACATCTGTTCCATACGTTCTATCAAATGATTTGGATGTGAAATATCAAGCAAGCTGGCCTTACAGTAATGATCATTTCTTGACATTTAAAGGCACTGTACACGTTTGGTAATTACTCAAAATATATATAAGCATAAAAACTGACTTGGTAACGAGCAACAGAGAGCTGTTGATAGTATAAAACATTGTGAGAAACGACTCCCTCTGAAGTAACGTAGTTTTTTTGAGAAAGCGGTAATTTCTCACTAAATTAATAAAACTTCTTGCAAGAAGTTTTTATTCCTATCTGAAAGCACACAAATTTGTACAAAAAGGGTGTTCTTTCTTTCATCATTTTCTTGCAACTTCGATGACCAATTGAGCCCAAATTTTCACAGGCTTGTTATTTTATGCATATGTTGGGATACACCAAGTGAGAATACTGGTCTTTGACTATTACCAAACGTGTTCAGTGCCTTTAACCTTTAATTTATGTCACTCTTGAGTTTGTAATATTCCCCCATAATCGAGTTGCTGGTAAGACTTTTATCTGAGAACAGATGATTCATAATTCAATTCACTTTGGTCAGGAAAACCATTTTCTTTGAGCAAAATGTCAATTTTCAAATGTCCTTTCTTTTTCCTGTGACCAGCACAGTATGGATTTCATAACATGTTTTAAACGAACAATTTGTAAGTTTTGATCATTCATTAATAACACAATTGCATTATAATGAGTGATCCTTATTATATGAATCTTAGCACCAGCTAGTTGGACATTCTATAGAAATTGACAAAATCTAAAAAAAAGACCATTGTTAATTTATACTTAAATTCCTGCTAAAATTACAGTTCAAATATTTGTCTGTGGAGATATTTTTGCACATTAAGGGGTTTTGTACAAATGATTTGGATGTATCATACAAATCTATCTGTGAAATACAGAATTTTGAAGTTATGACAGAAAGATTCAAATAAATAAATATATGTATATATATATATATATATATATCATCAAAATGAAAAACAATACCCTTATAAATTTCCTTCTTCATCTAATAAAAGTTGATGGCAAATACTTTTTAATGTATTACCAACTTTAGTTATATTAATGACTATCATGATGCTAAGACAGAAGACCTTTTATAATCTAGTAATTATAGGACAATAACATAGTGCAGTGGTTTTAAAAACAACAATGGTGCAACGAAATTTAAAATAGAATCCTAAAATTGCAAATTAAAAATATAGTCAATCAATATTAATGAAACGGCAAAAATAAATAATTGCTGATATTGTAACATGTAAATTAAGTGTAGTTAATCATTAATTGAACAATTATTTGACGGTAATTAATTCTTGATAATAATTTGCTCTCTCTATATTCAGTTGAAAGCCTGAATCATAATAAAAACAAATCAAAGAAAATTGAAACGATATCAATTTTTGGATTATACTGTCTTTCATAGTCTGGTTACCATAATGTTTTATCCTTATACATAGACAATGGGAATCACAAGGCAGGGACTGAGACTACTCAGAACATTACCCAGATTCAAAAAATATATAAGAACATTTCTGCTTCTTTTGCTAAACCTCATATGAAGCACTGCCTTTTTACATGTGGCAAAATACTCCCTTGAAGTTCTTTGATTTTAAAAATGCGTACAAGTTAAAACAATTTCCCTGCAAAACACACAATTGCACATTAATCTGTTAACCCAACATTATTTAAAGTTCTCTGAAAAGAAATGAGCCATCAGGGTTGCCCATTTTACTATTGTTATCAAATCGAGACTCGGTTACCAAATTAGGCTGGCACTTTTTAAGACTCTGGTTTTTCCAATGCTAACAAGCAATTCTTACGCCAGACAAATGTTATACTCGATATCAGTGTTCTCCTTATCAACTTCTTCAATCCTCTTTATTGATTAGAATTCATTTTAACTCAAGTTGCCAACAATCTTACTTTTGAGCAGATCAGAATGCGCATAAAAACAGTTGGGTTCTATTTTAGGCAAAATTACATTGAACAGTGGCCTTTAGCTGCCGACAGTGAGGGCACTATTTTATCACTCACTCAGTCATCGTTTGAGTTGAGGGAAACGTGGCGTTTTTAGTGTGTAAACTTCTTGTCAGACTTTAATAATGCCAAGGTGACTACAGGAAGTCTATGATTCATACAGACAGTGTGCCTTCCGCCATTTGTTGACCAAAATGCAATTATGCACAGAATGCTATTACTGTGTCTAATAGACTTGCTACAAATCTACAGGGCTGTGCTGGCCTCTGCCTGGATGAGGTTAGGGTATGGTGTAAATTCAAACCTACCACCACATTTTGGTAGCAAAGCCAACCTTGCGATTCATCTTTCATAAGGCATTGTGTCAAGTAAAGCGACTTTTCACAACATGTACCTGAACTTATATCGACATTCCCAAGTCTGGCTGATTAAAACAGAAGACTTCCAATCTAGTCTAGCATAACAGATGAGCAGTGTTCAGAAGACTGACATAATATCCGCACCTTGCCTTAATCACACCAATAGAGGGCGCCTGAAGACACAGCGTTCATTGTTCTTCACCTTTTGTGCAGGAAGCAGTTACTCACCACTGACGACTTGTTCCTCTCCCTTGCAGTGAGTGACGTTGATAAGTTCAGTGACTGCCAAGATTAACATCGTGGACTTGGTGTCTCTGCATCTTGTATGCTAATTTTGGTCCATGGTTGATACAATAGGCATCTAAATATATATAATTTTGTTTTTAATTCTGGGGAGAGGATCTGGGATAGGAGGGAGGGGGGGGTCATTAGCCACTTACTCTAACCCAAGCTTATTATTTACAGGTAACTTCCAAGGCCATCGCTGCAGTGTGTTGTATTTGATATTCCTCAGAGTTGGTCTTGACCTTTGACCTTTCAGTGCCCTCTCTTTCTATACAGCTGTTTCATGGTCTTCAGATAGCATCAGTTGATAACGTTCTCGACCTGCAGTTATAGATAGATTGGAGGGGAAGGAATGGATTGATAATGATGAGTTAACTTTGAGGACACTATAGGAATGGGATCAGGTTGGCTTAGTTGGTACCTTGCCCTGCCTTTCACCTCTGTGGATCCCGGTTCCAGTCCCGCCTCAGACCGGAGCCTGGCATGTGGATTGGGTTTTCAGTCCTTACCTGGACCCAATTTCATAGAGCTGCTTAAGCAGGAAATATTGCTTAAAAATTGTCTGCTAAGCAAAAAGGAGCAGGATACCAGTGATAAATTGTACATGTGACATGGTATTTTGGCTGGTAACCTCATTCTGGTAAGCATAACTATTTTGTGCTAAGCTAATTTTTGTGCTTAAGCCGCTCTATGAAATTGGGCCCTGATTACATGGGTTTCCGTATTTTGAGTTTACCTCCCACATCTGAAACAGAACACTTCCTCATCATCTTCTTTAGGAATTCCACACAACAAGTTTGTTCAATTCAAAAGATATTAAACTTACATTCTCATTAATTTTTTAATTTAAAATATTAGGATTTCATTGAAGAACTTTTTTTAAAGCTGAGCTGGTTGCTGTTTTTAAAAATAAAAAATAAAACAACTAAATGAAATAATTTCTTTTATCTAATTATTCAACTCTGGCTTTGATAAAAGATTTATTTATCTGAAGGTTTCGTAACAGTTTTTAGTTCTGGTGATGTAACAAAGACCTTTTAAAGATTCTATTTAATTATGAAATTGTCTTACACACTGAAATGTTGCGCCGTTTTTTTTCGAAGAAAACTCTACACAAGTTTTCCAAATAATCACCCATGTTTCATAATGAGGTATAGACTCCAAATTCACTACTCATTTCGGATGGCATCCGAGTTTACCCCGAGGTGGTGAAAGGTTAGGAAGTAGGTACTTTATAAAAGCCAAACTAATCTTTTGTCATTAAGTATCTTGTGACTGATGCACATCCAGTACCTCATGTCATTTCTACAACGTCTTTACATTTCATAGTGTTTCTAGTGTATTTCAACTTTACTTCTACCAATCTTTGCTTCACTGTCGGAATTCGTCGTCAAAACAATCTCATAAAATCGTAATGGCTTATCAATAGAAATAAATTACTTCACAAATTTTTTCCTCACCATCACAGGTTTTTGTTCTGAGACTATGCATTTCAGATTTATTATTGGTCGATACACTCTCTATAATTTGCACCAAGTTGATTTGACCTACCAGTAAAATTTCATAGCTACCAACATTGAACATTCCCTTGGAACTACATTAGCTTTAGACCAAATTTAATTTGAAATCAACTATTAAGCTATCCAAAACTTATCAACACATCAATAAAATCTTGATTAAAAAGTCAAAACCTAAACCACAAGTATGCAGTTTGCTCAAACCTTGCCCACAGTCTGAAGTTGTTGTGCATTGTTTATGACCATTCTCTAATATAAATCTTTCCCGTAATTGCTTTAGCTAAAATGATGTTAAAAGTTTTCACAAAGCACCAGACAGTAACTGGGAAGTAATGTTTACCGAAACCATAAAAAGCCCATGGATGGGCAGGTTTTTGTTACCTGTAACACCATGCTTAAAGGACCTTACCACAACTAAACAAACACTTTTGTCATTAAACGAATTTTTCACTTTTCATTAACTGTTTCTGTCCAATGTTTTCATCGCTCAACTTTTCTAAATCAATGCGTATAAGACCTTCAAGTGATATGTGTTTTTAATATTCTTTTTTTTCTTATAGGACCCTTACAACAGCTAAACAAACTCTTTTGTCATTAAACGAATTTCTCACTTTTCATTAACTGTTTCTGTCCAATGTTTTCATCGCTCAACTTTTCTAAATCAATGCGTATAAGACCTTGAAGTGATATGTGTTTTTATTATTCTTTTTTTTCTTATAGGACCCTTACAACAGCTAAACAAACTCTTTAGTCATTAAACAAATTTCTCACTTTTCGTTAACTGTTTCTGTCCAATGTTTTCATCGCTCAACTTTTCTAAATCAACGCGTATAACACCTGCAAGTGATATGTGTTTTTCTTATTCTTTTTTTTCTTATAGGACCCTTACAACAGCTAAACAAACTCTTTAGTCATTAAACAAATTTCTCACTTTTCGTTAACTGTTTCTGTCCAATGTTTTCATCGCTCAACTTTTCTAAATCAACGCGTATAAGACCTTCAAGTGATATGTGTTTTTATTATTCATTTTTTTCTTATAGGACCCTTACAACAGCTAAACAAACTCTTTAGTCATTAAACGAATTTCTCACTTTTCGTTAACTGTTTCTGTCCAATGTTTTCATCGCTCAACTTTTCTAAATCAACGCGTATAAGACCTTCAAGTGATATGTGTTTTTAATATTCTTTTTTTTCTTATAGGACCCTTACAACAGCTAAACAAACTCTTTTGTCATTAAATGAATTTCTCACTTTTCGTTAACTGTTTCTGTCCAATGTTTTCAACTTTTCTAAATCAACGCGTATAAGACCTTCAAGTGATATGTGTTTTTATTATTCTTTTTTTTATTTAGTATTTATGCTTAATACAAAAGAATGTATTTAAAGCTCCTTGTTTAAATAGGAACAAAGCAAATATTGTTCTCTCTGGTGAATTTTGTTGCATTCAGATGCTTGGCTGTATTGCAGTTAGATAGTGTCTGTGAAATGGGCTACACTACTCCTTCAGGCACCTGTCTATTTTTCTCATAAGCTTTATTCTCAATTACTTGATATGAGTCTAGTTTCCCGACTTGTTTTGTTAAAGCAGCCTGCATACTTGTGGCTACGGCTGTGTCCAGATTGACAGCTCTAGCCATGGCTATGGCTAACACATAGTAGCGGCTTGCTGGCTAGAGCTGCTTGATCCAGACACAGGCTATTTCCTACCAGTTACCATGATAAAATGGGAAATGTTGTCAGTGCAGGTGACAGGGTGTTTGTGGGGGTGTTCTGCCAGGAGGGGTTGGTGGTTGGGGATTGTCAGAGGATGGGCTCAAAAATTCTCAACAGCCAAAAAGATAAAACCCCAAATCAGTCACCACTTTGGATGGATAATGTCATGGATGATTTACATGCATTTGGAGTTACACATGGGTTACTGTACGGATGATAAACGTATGTTACCAAACTGGAAACATAACAATGAGCATGGAATTCAACTAAGTGGATCACACTCTAGGATTGCATAAGAAAGCAGTATCTAAGCTGTTTATATAAACCTGTCATGAATCAAGCTACAGGCGAGATGATAATTTATAAAGTCTTCTACCAAATAATGGAAATGCTACAAGGTAAAATTTAAGCTGTTATAACTTTAGTTTTCCTGGTTTTAGTTTTCCTAACTGGAAATGCTATACTTGAGTACTGTCAGATGACATGCAACATTTCAAACCAAAGGTAGTAAATTCAACAATGGCTGTTTTGTTTGAGATACAAACTGAAGGGGGCAAAGGTCAAAAAGCACATCCCTTGCCTCTTATATGAACAAACTGCGGAGGTGGCAAGACTAAGGTCAAAGTCCATAGTTCAAGGCTCATTTATTTCTATGGATTCGTGGATATCAAAATGACTGTCTCTGATCAGCAAACACTAAAACGCTGTTAAAACTTGCAAGGGATACTTTTTTGTAACTGCAAAAATGATTTCAAGATGGTCGGCCATTTACCCGAAGCGCATGCATGGAATGATGCCAATAATAATCTCAAAACATTCAGGTATTATAACTGGAGCTATATAGAGAGCATGCAGCCCATGGGATCACATTATGAAAAAAGAACAAAATGTATATATACAACCAAACCAACCACCAAACCCAAACCAAACTGACCGCAAAAAATAAAAAAATAAAATATGGGACACTGAGATTTTCCACCTGCCTGATAACCGGTTGCGCGCTGCCGGGCTTTATACGTCCGGGGAAGATGAGGACCGGTCTAGACTCTTACTTTCTAGGTAACTGGCGAGCTCATGATCATCTGCCTTGAGTGCCTGGAGGCGGGGAGTGTTACCCTGGTAGTCTGTCTTGGTCAAGGATGCACCAGCTTCTACAAGCATAGCGCAGATGGTACGACGCATGTACCATGCTGCTTTGTGGAGTGCTGTTTGGTTCTTCTCAAAGTCTACAGCATCCAGGATGCTAACAGGTGCTGAAGAATGAAATCACAAACAAGAACAAATTATTATCAAAATGAAAATGAAATCATAAAACTCTCTGCTAGGTACTGTGAAGACCAAATATTTTTTGAAAACCTTGTTTCCGAAAGACATCAATTCCATGTGTAACAAATAAATAATGGCCCGACATTTCAAACCCTAGCAGAGTCTTTCTGGAAGGCTGAAATTTTTGTTTGACTGCTACAAGAAAAAATCAATATTGAAATGAAATCATAAGACTCTCTGCTAGGTACTGTGTAGACCAAGTATAATTAGAAACCTTGTTTCCGAAAGACATCAATTCGACCTGCAAAAAATAGTTAATGGCCTGACATTTCAACTCTAGCAGAGTCTTTCTCGAAGGCATGAATACAAAAAGAGAAAGACTCTGCTAGGGTCGAAACGTCAGGTCAATAACTATTTTTTTGCATTTATACCATAGATCCTTTTTGTTGGTAAGCAGTTTGCAACAGCTAATTCCATTTTCTCATAAATTTAACATGTAAAGGAAACAAAATTGTGCACTTTTAAAGGCACTGAACACGTTTGGTAATTGTCAAAGACCAGTGTTCTCACTTGGTGTATCCCAACATATGCATAAAATAACAAGCCTGTGAAAGTTTGGGCTCAATTGGTCATCGAAGTTGCAAGAAAATGATGAAAGAAAAAACACCCTTGTTGTACAAATTTGTGTGCTTTCAGATAGGAATAAAAGGCTTCTTGCAAGAAGTCTTTTATTATTTTAGTGAGAAATTACCTCTTTCTCAAAAACTACGTCGTTACTTCAGAGGGAGTCGTTTCCTACAATGTTTTATACTATCAACAGCTCTCTGTTGCTCGTTACCAAGTCAGTTTTTATGCTAATATATATTTTGAGTAATTACCAAACGTGTACAGTGCCTTTTAGAGCCATCATGTAGTTTGACTTTGTTTTACTCTGACTGTGCACGCATGTCACACGCTGTGACTGTGCCACGCTCACCATTTTGGGAGTCAACAGGTAAACGTGTGAACACCGCGTCGCCTAAAATTTGCACTACACTGTAAAACACACAGGCCATTTGACTCAATACATGGCGCAAACAAAATTATGATGATGACGTCAGGTGAATTAGGTCAATAGGCTATTTTTACTTAAGTTAACTTTTATAAACAACTTAGAGGCAAGCAACATCACTGCATGGAAAAGAGACACTTCTGTAGCACAAGAGACATTTTTCTACAGTGTCTCATCATCCCCAAGAAAAACAATGTGGAATGGAAAGTTTTTCTTCGGAAATTGCCTGGAACTGTCTGTCTGTACGTTGCTTTTTTGTGACATTACCCAATAAGACTGATTTTCACTGTCTGTCCTGGTACCCAGACTCACCATTCTCAATAAGGTATTGAACGATATCCTTATGGCCGAATCTGGCTGCATGATGTAAGGCATTCATCCCATGTTGGTCTACTGTCATAAGGTACGCCCCTTTCCTGTGTAACTCAGAGAACTTGGCTACATCCCCTCGCTTCGATACGTCCATCAGAGCTGTCAAATACAACAATCATGCCAAATATTGACCAAAATGGGAGTTGAGAAAGTTTGAGGGATGATGGCAGGTGACAAGAACTCAATTTCACAAAGTGCTAAGATTGATCTTAACTGCTAAGCAAAGTGTGATGTCACAATAGTAAACAAATCACTATAGTGACATTGACAACTCATCTTAAAGAGGAAGGGAAATGTCAAATTCAGTTTTGTGGTGTACTCATTTTCCAATAGATAGAGTCCTCATGTGAGTGAGGAAGAAATTACAAGTCTCTAACCTCACTTTAAAATGGTGTAAATTGCCATTGCATTCGATACCCTTCCAGTGCAAAAATGTTTCAACATCCAAATATCCGATGACATCATTCTGAGAAAAATGGGTCTGTACATGCTTTGGTTAATTCCCGACTTTTTCAGAGTAAAATTTGAAACATGACGCCATTGGACTTCAACAACAACTAATGGGTCTTTACATTACAAGGAGGAATATTTTGTCAGTCAAAATGTCAAATTCAAGGCTGTTTTGATTGAATATCATTGAAAGTCAGGAATGAACCAAACCATCCCCGTACAAAAATGTACAGACCCCTTTATTTTCAGAATGATGTCATCGGATGTTGACAAATTTTTGCCCTGGAAGGGTATCAAATACAATGGCAATTTACACCATTTTAACGTGAGGTTAGAGATTTGTAATAAGATCACAAAATTGAATTTGATATTTCCCTTCCTCTTTAGGATGAATCTTAGTGCTTTGTGAAATGGAGTCCAGGAATACTCATCAGCAAATAGGAACCTTGGAGTGAAATTCGCTATAAATATAAGAAATGAGGTTTGGTTTAAAATAAAAAACCGAGGAGTTCATAATATGACAGCTACTTACTCTTGTCTAGAGGATTGAGATGTGCCGTATCAGACACACACAAGGTATCTCTCCTGGGTGGCTGTGGGGAAGTGTTGGATACTATCGCCTCACAACTGAAACCAAACACAGATACCTTTGGTAATTTCCCTTGCAAATGAAACGACAATTTATATTTTTTATTTTTATTTATTATTATCATTATTATTATTATTATTATTACTATTTTTTTTTTTTGGGGGGGGGGGCATGTTTTCATATGATTCATGTACTTTGCATTTGTTTAAATTCTTGTACACACGAGACGTCTTTTTCATAAATAAAGCAATGAAGGGATGCATATGTTAGCAGAGATTTTTGTTGTTATTGTCAGCAGTGTTTAAATAATACACATTCTGGGGTGAGAGTCAGAGCTCACGAAGTTCTGAAACAAGGGTCAAAATTTGAGAACAGCCACGTTATCACGGCACAACTGAACTCGCTCATGTTTCTTGTCAGAGTAACAAAATGCAGCCCTGGGAAACATGACACAGTTTGACACTGTTCTTTGTGGGGACTGTATTTACCAAACCAAAGCTTGAGGTGTACATGGATGCTCAAGTAGTCTCCAGAATGCAGTGTTATTGTAGAAGTATTAGGAATGACCTCATACATGCATTTGAAAAAATAAGCGAGAATGGAAAGACCACGCATCAATCTGGGCCAACCTTCGTTAAGCTCTTCAACACAGCAACTGCTTAGCACAGAAAAGTCTTAATTAGCAGAATAGGTTACCGGCCAAAATGCCTTAGCATTCACATTATTGTGACTGGTGCACCGCTATCATTTAGGTTAGCAATATTTTCTGCTGAACAGCTTTATGAACTTTGGCCCAGATGAAGTGGTTTCTGGACAAGCAACTTGGAATTCCATGACCAAATTATAGGGTACCTGCTGCTAGTTGCTGGCTGGTACTCAATATCAAAGTTAGTATTCTCCGAAAGGATGCCAATAGCGCCCTCGTGTAAGTTGGGCAGTTCTTCTTGGTCTGTACTATCGCTATGGTTATGGTTAAAAAAAAAAGGGTGAGAGCAAACAAAACCGGAAAAGAAAAGGTGAATTAGAGCACACTTGTAGTAAATGAAGTATTAGAAGTTAAAATGTGAGCACAGCAGAAGGTGAAAAATGTTTGTATCCAAGCTGTAAAATATTAAAAAGGGGTTTCTGTAAGGTTTTAGGTATAACAGTCAGTTTGTTAAAAAGAAAACCTGGATTTCTCCCACCATTCTCATAACTTCTAACAAGGGTCTGAATTTCGTAAAGCTGTTTGGCACAAATATTTGCAAGAAGCGCTCATGGTGGTCTCACATTTCCCCCGTAACAGAGAGTCTTTCTCAAAGGCTAAGAAAGACTGTTGGAGCAAAACATGAGGCCATCGACCACTCTTTGCATTTATACCAAAGGTTATTTGGGTTGGTAAGCAGTTTGCAACAGCCATTTCTTTTTCCTATCACAAAATTCTGAACAAATTAAACAGCTACTTGAACGAAAAAATAACTAACGGGAATGGTATTTAAACTTGTTTATAATGTGTTTGTTTATCATTTAAATGTAATTTTGATATTTGCACACTTCTGAATTTTTCGTAATTATCGATAAAAAAATTAGGCCCCAACCTCAAGGTTTTAAAAAACTAGAGACATTTCTGCCGTTGACGGCATGCATCAAAATGACAATACTTTGAGGTCATGTGTGGGATGTTGCTTTGTTATACCTCCATGCTGCAACAAAGCGGCTATACAAAACGAAGCTCCCACATATGACTTAACATGAGTGATGACGTAACAGGGCTTTTCACAAATCTTTTTGAAAAGCACTGGAGAAGGGTATTCAAAATGATTGTTTTTTCACAATTAAAATCGGTTTAATCTCATGTGAACTCAATTTCCTTATTGATTGAAAACATTGTAAATGAGTTTCAGTAAAGATCACTTGTTGCCGGTTTCGTTCAAGTAGGTCTTTCTTACCAGTTAAAATGCCATGCTCAGCAAATGAATTTGTAACAAAATATTTGCAAAAAATTAATGGGAATATTATTTGCTAAACAGCTCTCCGAAACAGGATCCTGTTCTCTACAGTGGGGGCGTTTGATTATTCCTATGGTATGTTTATTTGAAAGTTTGTTGGTGTGTTTATTTATGAAGTTATGGAAGCTATTAAAATGAAATGAGAAATGTTAGTGTAAAGCATCCCAGAGGTAAAGAAAGCCATCATTATAGTTAAGCTGAATTTAATATGACAATATTTTATAAATACAAGAGTAAAAGCCCTTTTAACTCTGGACGATTTGAGGACGCTTTGGAATTCATCACAGATGTTCCCACTTTATTTCGTTTTAATAACTCACAGAAAAGTCACTCATAAATACATGAATAAAGCCTTGGCTGCAAACATTCTTTTCTGCATGACTTAAGCTTGCTTATTAGATCCAACCTTCTCCCCAGGGCACTGATAACACAGAAATGCCTTGGGGACAAAGTTGTTCATAAGTGCATGGTCAGTTAAAATAACAATTTGTTTCGATCTTGAAGCTCGCACCGTCACAAATGATAAAAGCCTGTAACGTGAACTCATCAATAAAATGATAAGGATGAGAGTTATTAAGAAGTTTGCAATATTAGATTCTTAGTCATGATCACAGCAATTAGACATGTGTTAACTGAGACTGTTTTGTTTGCACAAGGGGGGGGGGAGGTAACCTACCTTTCTTGATTAGTTCGGGTGCTACCTAGAGTTTTGCTTAGTATAATAACAATAATATTGGAGTCTTGTATAGCCCACGTACCCACCAAATAGGTGCTTAAGGCGCTTGAAATGAGCAAACTGTAAAATCAAGAGGTGTTGTGGTGGTTGCGAGAAAAATGTCGGTATTGCAAACCTGTCATACGAGATTGTCTCAACACTTAAGTACGTACCTCCTTGCCTGGAGCAGTTGAGTGGCACTATGTGTCTGGGGTAACTTGAGGATTGGCGATGGGGTGCGATTGGCCGCCCCTAAGACTTCCTGCTGCACCAAGAGGTCGGGCATGGAGCCTGATTTGCTCTCCGGGGAGAGGTTAGAGGGTTTGGTTCTCTCAGGGTCCAGTACGTAGAGGTCGTCTGATGAGATATCTGTGATGTAGTGAAGATGCTCCTGGGAGCGATCAATTCTAAAGAAGCGGTCCGCTGTGGTTGCTGTGGTTACAATAAATTCAACAATATCATTTAACTTCTTTGCTTTTTTTTCTTTTTCTTTAAATAACAAAACAAGGAGATTTTAGTGATTGGTCTTAAAATATGTATATGACCCTTGACATTATGCAAATGCATGTAAGTTTGAGCCAATGATATACTCACAGTCAAGGAAGCACCATGTAGGGGACAGGCTAGAGGCGGAGCCATTGGCATTGGAATCTTGAAGGATGTAAACTTCCAGCAGTCGATCTATGTGGGCTCGGATGTGCTCTAAATTACTATCACTGTCCACAACGATGATACCGAGCGGCACAGCTGTAGGTCGTTCAAAAAGAGTTATATTTCACTTCTTACAACGATGGTATGATTATATATGGCTTTATGAAAGGTAGGTTTTTTTATCAATATAATGCTGATTTAAAGGCGAAATTATAAAGAGAGATACAATCAAAATCACATGTTTCAACTGAGTACAGTGTCTACTTGTCAAGAAAACAGCAAAAAACTGTCAGGGTATTTTCACAAGAACGTTGAATCCATCCACGTTTAGCAAGGTGACAGCGTGTTCCAACCACATCTCTGGCCGCAGCATTCGCGAATGGACACCAACCCTCAGAAATCTGAGAAATGATTCGTTTCTCAGATTTAAATGTTTTAGGGTGAAAAATTATGCAAACCATTTTACTTCGAAGGGAATACTTTTTTCAAAATAGTTTATACTATCAACAGCTGCAGTGCTTCTTACCAAGCCAGTTTTTGTGATCATTAATTTTTAGAGTATTTACAAATCCATGACCTTACCTTAAACCCTCGTATTGCCAAGAAATGTATAAATTCTAAATAATCTGTTTTCATTTTTGTTACTTCTTGACATTGTTGGGTTAATTATCTTTAAATTATATATTTGGTTTGCGGTAACACCATGTGTATATCTACTTGCTAGGTAGATTTTGTTCTTTGAGAACTTGTCTTGCTTTTCATTCTACTGCCGCAGAGTAGAATATTCGGAATTCGGGAGACTTCTCAGTTCTGAAAAGAACTGTCCTGCTTATTAACTACTACCTGGGCGGGAGGTAGGAAATCGGGCGGGACTACTACATTCGCTATGTGGATCGGGGGAACTTCTCGTTAGTAATTACACTGCCGCGGAGTGAGTTCTTAATAGGTCTCAACGTTTCGACTAGCTTGCTCTAGTCATCGTCAGGAGATCTTTAAGTTGTTATCAACAAGTAGAGAAAGTAACTCACATGCTTTCTTGAGTTTCTCCTTGTCGTAGTTGAGTCTCTCGTAATCATGCATGCTGATACGACTCACTTGAATTCTCAGTCTGTCATTAGACAAAGGTGTACTGTACACAGAGAATGACAAAACAAATTGTACTTATAATTGTAGTTTTACCCTCACACTGATGTGTGACAAATATTCTTTACACAGAGATTTCTGACTTCCGCGTACTTTTTTGACAGGCTACCTTGGTAGCATCCAAGCCAACAACCCAACATTCTGGAGCAGATCGTTAGACCAGTGCCCAACTTCATAAAGCCGGTAAGAAGAAAATACTGCTTATAAAATTTCTTTGCTAAGCAAAAAGAAATGAGCTGGGCACCAGTCACAACAATGTAAACTTTACAGAATTTGGGCCCAGCAAGCATCCCAAGTAATGAGCAACAATTAAGAATAATGTAATTATTATTTTGCAGGTTTTGTTTTTTACATATTCCTACAAAGGTTAACAAAAACTTTTTGATCTGAAGATGGAAAATGCAAGGTATGCAGTGGAATTTGTGCCCTTTGCAATCTTTGGCATATTTGAGTGACACTTACAACCCAAAGAAATTGATAGAATTGGCAAGCTTCTTTTCCTACTAAATTCAGAACTGCTATCATCTCTATGTAAACAATGACGCTTTTATTTCAATTTGGTCAAATAACAGTAGATACAGATTTCCCTTCTTTACTAAATTCTTTTTTAATCCCTTTGCCATAATTTAAAGGCAAAGTATACCTTTGGTTTTTGGAACCGTTCGATTGTGTTAATCCTACACAAATGGAGATATATAAAATAAAACTAACCTGTAAACAATTCATTTCAAAAGGTTGTAGTGTTTTTGAGATATCACTGAAAATCTGGAGCGGTTATGTCCGTGCAGGAAGAATAATCCGTAAATGGAATACACAATCTGAGAAACGTTTCATGCAGAAAAGTTTCTCAGATTGAAATGTTTTTGAACCCCTCTCTCTAAAACCACATTCCTTTCAAGGGAATTGTTTCTCAAAATGTTATACATTATCAACAGCTGCAGTGATTCTTTCCATTGTTTATGGTCATTAATTTTGGGAGTACTTGCCACAGGTATACCCTCCCTTTAATGGATGGGATGTGAACATTTTTAAGTGACTGAAGCTGATGAAGAACTCACTCTGTATTGATGGGCATTGAACCTCGTCTCTTTGGTTTCAGCACAATATTTGCCTGGTTCCGCACATTGACGGTGATGATACTTGGTGCTAGACGGCACGGCTCCCCGTCCACTTGTACAGGGATCAATGCATTGGTGATGACTTTGGCCTCCCTACACTGGCAGATACGCTCCCCGTGTCCTCCGACATACAGCGCGGCCTGGATTAAGATCAAAACAGGAGTTAGTTAGGGTGTAGTAATCTGACTGTCATTTAAAGAAATAAACGGTATAGCTGTTTGTACGTGCAAAACTTCTGCTTCTGGTAAGCTTTACTCTCTTTGAATCAATATAATGTACAACAGTGGAAGCTAAGCAAAAAACCTGCTTTAGGTTTACCCCAATCTCAATACACAACCAATCTTGTAAGATTCAGTTTATTATTTTGAGGAATGAAAATTGAAAACAAAACAGAACTGATTTTTTCAGCGGCATGACTGAAATTCATTAAGAGACCTTTTTTCAGTTACCAAGGCTTTCCAAACTGTTTGACAACTTGAACTGATATCCACCAAAGCTATACAATAATATGAGAATAAGAATGAATAAATTTGGCACCGAGTCCATGGTAAAGTAGTATCAATATTTGAGACGTTGATATTCTGACTTACAATTTGTGATGGTGTGAACCCTATAACTTCAAAGAAGCCATCATCGTGTCTCTGCTGCTCAAATGTATGTACACTTGGATTCCCCCATGGTGTGGTCCCTCCTCCATATCTACAAAGGCAAATCACAATCATGTCAGTCAGGTCTGTTTTAAAATGGATTGTGCGACATCAAACCTGAAATTAAGGACGTTCTTGTTGAAGATTGGTTTACCCCAGTATGTTGTTCCTCATCTGGGCCAAATTTCATGAACTGCTTAAGCAGAAAATATTGCTTAACAATTTTCTGCTAAGCAGACATGAGCAGGATACCAGTCACAAATTTTACATGTGGCATGGTACTTTGGCTGGTAACCTTACTATGGTAAGCATAATTACGTTGATGCTTAGCTACTTTTTGAGCTTAAGCAGCTCTGTGAAATTGGGCCCTGTACTAACCATAGAATTACAACATGGAGAATGCTTAATAACCATATGTGTCTGCTGTGTGTAATAATAGTAATACCAAGCATTTTAATACGGTTTACTTTGTAAACAAAATCACAGCGCTAACAATAAGTGAATCAAAAGAAAAAAACACACAGTAATAACAAATGATTAATAAAGGAAAGAGTAGGTTTTATTTAGTTTTTTAAATTGTACAATTGAGCTAGCTGACTTAATGTGTGTGGAGGTATTGTTCCATTCCTTAGCAGCGAAGACTGTGAAGGTTGTCTCCACCATGATTTGACTTCATGGAAACACCCTCAAATAGTTGCTATTTCTACGGTAACAGCCTTTTCTTGATGGCAGAATATCCCTTTTGCTGATTTGATAGTCAACAAGACAGTGTCTATGCAAGATGTGTTATAAAGTCATGTGACTGTCCCACTGTCACATCTTCTTAAGGTGATCACTCTGCTGCCGCTTCCCAGGTTGTATCGTAAACTTGGGTGTGATCCCTGGTTGTGCGGCAGATACAAATTGAATGGCTCCTGAATGGCACCCCTCAACAAAGATATTGACAGCATAGGGAGATTGCCAACATTAGGGCTGGATGGCTCAGTTGGTAGAGTCACACGTTCTAATCAAATTTAATTTGTTCAACCAAAATTAAAGAAAGTTGTTTTTCTCCAACTTCAAGAAGTGTCTGTACCCAGCTTACTTTGGTATGTTGAGGAATACTATACAGTGAACTTTGAGTTCCTGTATCCTGCTTGTGTAGTCCACGCCATCGCATTCTAAGGTGATCTGTTTTGTCAGATCTTTTGACGTCCGTTTCAGGAGATCGGTACCCCCTGCTCTTGCGTAGTACATTCTGTT
>JAJGQC010000318.1:0-25000 GCA_021014325.1 Plazaster borealis
TCAAAGAAACTCTTCTTTACACAACGAACGTATTATAATACACGGGAGGCCTTTTTGTTCAGCTGCTGCTGGTCCTCGTTTGATTTGGACAAGTGATTGACTTTATCTGCTGAACCAACAAAAACAGGACAGAAAGTCTTTAAAAATATCGCTATATGGAAGGCGAAAGTAGACGAAAATATTGTCAGAACGGATTTGTTGCCTAACATTTTCCACGGGAGGATATACGACCACCACTTGCACATCATTGTATTTCGCCTCTCAATCAATTTGATAGATTCGTTTGGGTCAAAACACAGTGACCCCACGCTATTATTATGCATGTGCATGTTTAAAGATAGACATCGATGAAATAAGCACAGTCATTCAGCACATTTATACCCAAGCTTTTTTCATCCGAATAAACAATTCATGGAATTTGTAGTGTTTTTTTTTCTTCAACCGTCTAGTTTTTGAGAGCCATGTCATAATATGACTACGGCGTTGTCAAAATTTCACCGTAATAGTGTCCGGGTTTTTCGCAAAACGGAAAAAGTAAAGTGGTGATGTTTTTGTCTTGCTTTTGTGTGGGTAAAAGTTGCAAGGTCAGATGTATATACACAGTTTTCTAAGACGTAATTATTTGATCGACACCAATGCCAAATTTGAACCAAAGGCTTCTTTTGTCAATGTTGTATTCTTCAGATAATCACTGAAGTCGTGTGTATATACAATCAATATAAATGGCGCGCGATGTACAACATAATAAAGACAGTAGTTCAAAATAATGACTTATCACAATAAAATACCTGAGACTATGTCAATTTATTTTGAAACAGGATGAGTTCTATGTTTTGGTAAATCCAACGAATTTCAATAAATGCACAAGTTTCCTTCGTCTATTGACAAATTTATAAAACAAATTATTGGATAACAGGTACGTTTATATTTATTTCGATAGCCCCCCTACACAATTATTTTTGCAAAATGATTGGGACAATTTTGATACCAGACCAAAAAACAAAGCTATGCCATCTATAGGGGAGGTTTGCCGGAGAGACCATGCACATAAAACTCTCAAACTTGAGTTGTTAACCACCGGGTTCTTTTCAGAACCACCACAACGAAACCACCACAACCTTTATAGATTCGTTCGTTCACATGGTGACTCCGCAAACCTTACTAGATTGTATTTCCACCATGCAGAGATTCAAATCCTAGTGAAAAACTATGCTAAGTTGTAAGAAACAAATGACTGAATCGAATTCACGGCACATCAAGCCAGGTGGAGTTTCCCGGGGAAAATGTAAATTCTTTTCCAAATGGTTTGACGAAAGGGGGACCCTTGTTTTCATTGTGCTACCACTCGTCATTGGTTGTGTAAACCAATAAACCTTGTTCATAACCATCATCTTTTTTGACTGAGTGATCCTCTCTCATCGGACGTGAGACATTATGACTCGTTCACACGATACGCAGGAAGAGAGGGCAACAAAACCATATTTTGCTGGAGAGTTGTTGTCTTATACATGTGAAAGTTTGACACCGTTAAGTGCTTGTGAAGGGAATCGGTATGAAATGACAAGACAAAGTATTTGCTTGGTCTCATTGACGGCGAGGTCAGCCGTGTATTACACTACCGTGGTTGTTATGAATCCATTTGTAATTATTATGTATGTATGCATTGATTGATTTAAATAAATAGTATATATACCTCCATGTTGTTTAAAGGTATCGTACACGTTTGGTAATGACTCAAAACAGATATTAGCATAAAAAACTTACTTGGTAACAAGCAACGGAGAGCTGTTGATAGTATAAAACATTGTAGGAAACGACTCCCTCTGAAGTAACGTAGTTTTTGAGAAAGAGGTAATTTCTCACTAAAATAATAAAAACTTATTGCAAGAGGTTTTTATTCCTATCTGAAAGCACACAAATGTGTACAACAAGGGTGTTTTTTCTTTCATCATTTTCTTGCAACTTCGATGACCAATTGAGCCCAAATTTTCACAGGCTTGTTATTTTATGCATATGTTGGGATACACCAAGTGAGAACACTGGTCTTTGACAATTACCAAACGTGTTCAGTGCCTTTAAATAAATAATATGTATACCTCCATACAAATTATACATTTCCCGCTGTGATTTCCACAGAAAACCGACTGTAGTGCCGACAAAAGACAGATGGGTTCCGTCTTACGTCCAGAACGATAGTGAAATCTCTTCAAGAGTCCATGGCCCTATTCGAAACCGCGGCTCACGCTACGGCTCTGGCTTAGTCTCTTTCCACCTGATACAAAGACCCGTACCGAGAGTGTACGTTTTTACGATTACAGACGGAGCCCAAGCCGGAGCCTCAGCTGAACCCGTGGTTTCGAAAAAACTCAAATATTTCAGATTTTATTTTTTAAAAATGTCTGCTCTTCCAACCTTTTGACACATTGATCTTTTTGTAAGAATGGTGTGATGTCATCGTCACCCATCAAGGGGGTCACAACGTTAATTACACCACAATGAAGGGTTACATCAATTAACACTAAAACCATTTTAACTTAAATTCAATAACACCAAGTGAGTTATAGAATCGAAACAGATCTTTTGTTATGAACATTGTTTGTCTTTCCTATTTTTAGAGTAGATTCTTCTACTTCTACTTTTCGACAAACACCATACAACCTGTGAAAATTGCATCATATTAGTTTGTTATGTGTTATGCCTAAACTTCGAAAAGCTGTTGAAGGAAAATTGTTCACATTTGTTATGATGTTGGCTTATTTTGATTGAGGCAATCAAAATAACACGCAGCTGTAATTTTAGGTTTCCCTAAACTATTACTTAACATAAATATATGTATGGAGGATTGATACTGGTATGAACTTGTGAGCTTTTCAGATTGCAACTGATCAATATATAACGTCTATAACAAGGCTCAAAAATGAACCTTCAGACTGCTCTGAGGACATTCGAGCATACAGATCGACATGCCAAGTTGTTACACCACCGGTTCTTTTTCAGAACCACCACAAATCATGCAGACATGTTCATGGTGTTATTATTTCAAACCTGACTAGAGATTGTATTTTCCACCATGCACAGCTTTTCAATCCAATTAAATCGGGAAACCTGGAGACAGAAGGCAGTGTGTACAATATTATTAAAGGAACCATCGGGACATCTTTCCTGTACTAATGAAACGCCACATTCCGCTAATTACAATAAGCATTATCGTTTAATTAAATCCTGGTTGGGCTTCGTTAATTTCAACCCGATTCAAAGGGCCCGCCTTACCGGAAAATCAAAGTCGCTCAATGCAAAGAAAGGTGCGTGTGCCCCCCCCCCCCAACGTCAGCAACCAATCATAACAATGTCAACATCCGTTGCTAAGAATCGTGACCTCCGACCCACCTCTTGACACTGAATGTCGTGACCTCTGACCCTCTTGACACATAATGTAGTGTCAAACGGTGTATAGTGTTGGATTGCCGCCGGAGAAGTGCATTACTAATGTTGCCATTCCCTGGGTTTCATTCATGAAGTGTATTATGATAATGAAAATACATTAAAGGGCTACATTGCTGTTTGTACATTCCCAACATTGTGAAGAATGTTATTCAGACTGTTTGGAGCCCAAGCGACATTTAAAAGTCTCACTTGTTATTGCATAGTACGGGTTGTTATTGTTTTGTTAATTAGATATGTTATTGTTTAACATGCACTGTTGTACTGTTTTTCTACAAAATTTCAACATTTTAAGACGCGAAGATTGTCCTATTGATCATTCAATATGTCACTTTTTTTAAAGGACTACTATATTACTACTGTTGACAATTTGTAAAAGGCACTTATTTTAAGGGGAACTTGCCTTCAAGAGAGGGCGTAATTTGAGTCAACAATGATGCTGTTTTATTTTAAAATTGTAGCATAGACCCAATTTCTTAGAGCTGTTAAGAAGGGGAACCCGGTTATAGCTGTATTTACATTACATTCAGATTTAGCCGAGTGTTAAAAGCTCAATTTGTCTCTACCCATACAAGATCAATGAATTAGGACACTGTTTTTGTTGTTGTTTTGTTGTTGTTTTTATCAATAAAAACAGATTTTGAAGGGACAAACTTCGGTATGAAACCCAAAATGTATTGAATGGGTTCGTTTTGTTTTCCTTATTTCGGTAGAGGTGACTGACTCGTACGTGATGGCCGTGATGATGTCATTAGCGTTAGTCTAAACGCAGCACATTGACTTACAAATAGTGTCATCTAACACCCAAACCTGCTCATTCCATGCCAAACCAAAATACACTCTCAAGAGGGAGAGGGCTCTTCATTTTCCCAATTACCATAAACTCTATGACTTCCAACACTAACCCGGACCAAAAAGGAGAGGAGGACAGTGGGGAACAAACCGCCTGTGCTGCCCGCCCGCATACAGACGGTTTAAGCTTAAAACATTCCGAATTCGCACCGGCGCGGTTCTGTGATAATAGTAGTGATTATTCCGGAATGGTTTAGTCAGTTTGATGGTTCTACCTGATCAATTTGAGCGAGGTAGCACAGCAATAATGACGCCTAAGGCAACAGCCTCGTCCATACAAGTAGTTATGGGCCGTTTTCCATATATACACGGAACGGGTTTTTTTCTCTCGGTCTTTCCCCGTGCGTTGGTAGGACTATGTGACGGTCGTGGTAGCCGGCTCGAAGGAAGAGAGTTCAGTGAACGACTGGTCAAAGGGTGGAGCGGCTATATAAGTACGGCTAGCGGCCTCATTTGCAACCGACGAACAGTCCCAACCTGGCGCCCCGTCAAAGCTTGCCCGCAGTACAACATAAAAAACCCAACCAGATTTTAGCAAATGGGGCAAACACCAGCTCCTCCATGCTGGTCTTTTTCATTTAATATGTGTTCAAGAGCAAAGGCCTTCCAGGGGTTTTTAAGGAGACGTAATAAAGGCTTATATTTTTTTTCCTCCATGTTTTTTTGTGGGTTTTTTTTTTTAGTAGAAGCTTTCTCAGCGAAATGAAGAAGAAGAAAAAACACCTCGGCAAATTGAGCCCCGGGCAGTAATGTAAACGCCTGCGTGTGGGATCATGTTGCTTCGTGTATACGTTTGTTCCTGGAAATAAATGATGTGATTTGAAATGCAAGAAACTCTACGGACCTCCTTTTTTGTTGGTCACCATCGGTTTTATTAGCTGATGGGACGCTGGCCCACAGCAGTGATGTATTCAAGTGATGAAAACGAACATTAACAAAATGTGAGGAAGGCCATGTGAATTTGGATAACACAGGGGTATAATTGGGATGTACGCTTTGTAGTTTTATTGGCATAATCTTTGCCGTTTCAATATAAGGCACTACGGTTATTTTTCCCTGACGTAATTTCTCATACAGAAAACAAAGTAGAAATTAAACATATAGAGGAGACTGCATGTTGTTGTCGTAACTCCATTTGAACCATCGGCAACGGAGTATTCCAAAAAGCTGATCACTGCAAAAACGTGGGTGTTAAAATCGACACCATGGGTGTTGTCACATATAGATACCGAAGAGAGAATCAAAATTAACAGCATAGGGTGTTAAAATAACACCAATGTAATTGTGTTGCCAGAAATTAGTGTTATTTAAACACCCTATGGTGTAAACTGTGATTTTTTTTTATTATCTATATGTGACAACACCCACGGTGTCAATTTTAACACCACAGGTTTTGCAGTGTAATGGATAATTTTCACCAGGATACCCTACTGTAGGGTCGAAGAAGGTTCCACCATGACCCAATCTCCAGTACACCCACTGACATTGATAATACAGATACAAATTAATTCAAAATGTAGCTTGACTAAAACGCCCACTGTCATCAAGGCTAAGGGATACCATCGTTTGTAGACTGGGGAATGACAAAAACATACTTCAGACATGGTTGTCGCGTTCCTGGTATTCAATAACAGTGTATGGTACTGTTATATTCATCACACCAGCAGGTGTCAGACTATAATCGCTGCATATGGGTTGGTTGAGTGCATTGATTTGAACGGACGAAAATACAGACTAAAGGTCTTGTACATTACAAAGAGTCATTGAAAAACCCGCTCTACATTTACTTGAGAAAATAAAATTGATTTATACCTTTTGATTTACGCCAAAATCTTCAGGAGCAGCCCTTTCTTTACTGTCAGTTTTACTTTCACTTCAGACTCTCTACTGTTTCGATGGGCGACAGAAAAAAACAATCTACATAAGATTATGGATTTTATTTTTCACTCAGACTAACCACAAGTTTACCCTGTAATTATTTTACGCCACTTTTGTCGTATAGCATGACAAAGCGACCGGGTGAAGTTTCGATGTTTTCACAACAATTTCTGGGCGCGAAACTCTGAAAACATCCATCCTAACAATGGCCAAGATAATGCACTTAACAAACAAATGCCGGTGCTTCAGACAGTGTTTGGTTATGTATATTTAAGGTATGTTAAGTGTCATAACTCGCACTAAGTGGATGCTAGCGATATCAATGTTTTACTCCCAGCCCCTCAGAAAAAAAAGAGAACGACAAGAAGAGGACAAAAACTTTCATGGATTCCTCTCGCGTTTTCTCGCATCCCCCGATCGAAAGTCCGTCTCCTTGAGTCGACGGATTTATTTGCCCAGGGAAGACTGATGTCACCTCTAATGGTCTGCTCGGCCTTTTGGGACGCAACAGGCAAGGTGTGATATAGCTGATGAGACGAGATGGGAAGAGGCTCGATTTGAAGGGAAAGACGGGCCTGTGTGAAGCCCCGTGCCAATTCATTGACTACAGCTCCATTAAAATTGACTGATTAAAGAGCAAGTGTTTATTTTGTAATCTACAGCTGTTTATATACTGCCGAGTGTGCTTTTGTAATTAAATCATTGTCGAAACGAGGGGTTTTTTTTCTCCCCCTTCTCTTGAGTGAATTGAGCTCACAGATAATAATGACGTGTTGCAAGAGAGGGGGAGAGTAGAGGAAGAGGAAGAGGGGACATATAGTGACGGGGCCGGGGTCCAGAGCGCGTGTGTGTGACGAGCAGCGAACGTGTTGGATCAATACGGCACTGTATTGATACGCCGTACTCAAAACACTCACTACTGTCTGCCTATAACTGTCGATGGTCAACCGTCGCTACATCAACTTGGGTAGCACACCACCATTTTCGCTCAAGTGTTCCGTCTCTCAGTACGGTATACTCTCTCCGTCATTTAAAATAAGCCCCCCCCCCCCTACATTTTTGTCCTCCCTATCTCTGCTCACGTCCTCCAGATGATAACAGAGTATAGACAACTGTACAAACATAGCTACACAGTTGGCATTATACTTAGTGACAACTATTTTTTGGCGAGGGAGGTTTGATTGTCAACCGGTAAGCGAAGCGTGTTGCCATCTGTAAAAGGAGGGGGCTTTGCGGCTTCTGAAAGCACCCTACCCATACATGTGAGACAGTATTGAGCGGTATATATGGATCACAACTAACCTGCGAATGGCAACACTTCGCACAAGTTAGCGGGCGGCACTTATTGATCGTTAACCATTGAGCTCCGATCGCTGACATTTATGCCGGCCAAGCAGAGCATAAATTGGGGGCTTGATTGGCCCTTTGAAGCGCAAGGGGCAAAGAATAAACCCCAAACAGACGCATAATACCATCATGTCAAACGGTCCTTAACCCATCACCAGTAAAAGGCTTAAGCATCACTCAGTCGGACAGACAGGCAGACTTCAAATCCCAATTCCTTTCCACATGACTACTCCCCCGCAAAGAAGTTCTGACTCCCTCGTGCAAAACACAAAGGTGGGTTCTACACTCGTTCCCCCTGCGGTAAAACACACGAGTGACACCATGCTCTAGACTACCCCAACCCTTCGCACTCCACTCAGACAAAAACCCGAAATCATCGAGAGAAAAAAAAGTTCTATTTAACGGTGAGGATACGAACATTGAAGATGAGTGGCACTACTTCAGCCTGTAATCGTGAGACTGGCCCGCCCAGCCATGGTTAAGACAAGACGAAAGACGCAGGACAAACCGCCCTGGCTTGGCAGACGCACAAAACCACCCCGCTGCGAGGCATTGAGGGTGATAGGGATTCAGACGAGTAAGAGGTACTCTAAGCCCGGATCAAGCCCAGAGAACAGGGGTTTCAAGATTCTGTCGCGTGCTCGGTGTAGCAGAAGCAATGCTATTGTCGACGGGGCAAGGCAGGGGAGAAATAATGGAAGAATTAGGTTGTCTGAGTCGGGAAAATTTAAAATTTGACCCTAATCTGTGGGAAGAAGACTTTAGCTTTAACCAAATGGTTGCATAACGCTTGTAAAACAAACAAAACAACAGAGACAGATGTTGGATGAAAGGAGTAAAGTTCCGGGGCAAGGTGCACATTAAGTCAATCTGAAACAACTCACACAATACATTCTTTGTTTATAACATTTTACATTTTCAAGGCAAACGACATGTCATTGACAGAAACAAAAATGGCTGACCGATAAAGTGACAGAATAGGTTATTACTTTCACTTTTAATTAGGTGAACCATAACCCCAAACTATACAATAATTGCGTCGATTCGTCCCACACTGCATGACATCTTTACCCTTGAGTGCAACTTCAAATACATCTTAAACACTGAAGTGTCTTGATGAATCTTTTGGAATCAAACTCTTAAAAATAACATTTGTCATCGGCTGTTTTTTTTTCCTTTTATTTTTTCTTTGAAGGCAGCAGGTACTTTTACTAAAATCTACAAATAAAGGCCTTGTATACGATGGAAACAAAACGGCAAAATATACAAAGACATCCACATCGGACCTTTACATCATCGTGTGATTTTTGTTTTGTTTGTCTGTTCTTTTTTTCTTCTTCGTCTTCGTTTTCTTCATCTTTTCGTCTTCTTTTTTGTTTTGTTTTATGAAGTGACGATGTAAAACTATTTTAATTTTCAAAGCAGACATTCCTGGCAAAAATAATTTATTTAAGTTTTCGAAATAAATTTATGAACATTTTCTCCTCTCAGTATTGTATCCCCTTCATATTTCACTTCTGTCTTGGATAATTTGTAATAATCTGAGAGCTGCTCCTCCGTATTCAATACAATATTACACATACATTGAATGATAGTGCACATTATGTGCAGCACGAATTATGATAGACTGTTCTACAAATTGATATAAATTATCTGAAAAAACGTGACCCCATTATAAATTGCGAAGACAAAGTATCAAATATCAGAGCGATTTTAGGGTCCATTGTGACATTATTCGACTGTGTTTTTATACTGGCTCTTGAAGGAGTTGGCTTGTACTGCGGTGTCAACAAAATGAGAACATCGCCTGATCTACTCTTGCTAGCTTCTCTCAGTGCCGCTTAGATCTGGAATAATACTTGGCACAGTTCCGGCTGAACCAGAGACACAGATGTGTCCCAACGTCCGACTACAGTGTTTCTCAACCCCAGCGTGATCGGGTGGCGTGGACGAGCGCAAACAAACGCTCTTTTAACAAAACGCGTTCTACTTTTCGTCGTTTCCCCCCCTCTCCCGTAAAACATGAAATTTGATGTTCCGAAGACGTGATGTGCCTTCTGCATCGACCTGGGTACATCAATTTTATGTAAATGCTATCAAATCATTACAAAATGCTGAATAAATTAGGGATATTTAGTCTAGCGTTTCTAGGTTATTGCAGAAGCTGAAAGAGTCTTATTTTATAATCATAATGATTATACACATGCAGATTCAAGTTTTCCAGCTGTATTATATTTTTGGTTTTCAAGTTTTCCATTATAGTCTGTCTTTCATATTAAACAAATTGCTTATTTTAATGTTGGAAAAATTACATTGTGAAGCTTTTTGGTCATCATTCAAGCTTGTCGTATCATATTGGAAAATGATATGTGGTTGTTCTATGGGTAATTTGCTTCATGTTTTAAACAGAAGGATTATGCATAACAAATAATAATATTAATAATAACAATAACATAATTAAAAAGCCATAAGGTGATTTTCAAAGAGATAATGTCCTCCAATAGATTAGTATATATTTTTAAAAAAATCATCATCATCATCATTTAAAAGAAATATGAATCGATGTTTCTAGTTACATATCGACCGAGTTATGTTTCGTCAGGGTCCAAATATTTGCAGGAATGAAGAAAATGAGACAAAATGATCCAACGCATCGGCGCATAATATCAAAGATATGATACGGTTTGTTCTACGAGCACATTCAACAACTCCAGTTTCTGAAAGAAACCAGGCAATTCGTTGACCCAGTGCACCTTAAAACCAGCGTATAAAACCATGATCCAGTCATGTATATTTTTAAACATAGCTCTTGCATCTTTCTTCCCTTGCAAAAAAACAAGACCGGGTCAGCACAAAGATGACAGAAATCCAAAAGGAAATAACAACTCTGAAAATTAATACCAGTACATTTATTTTTATTATTTAACCAAGCAAGCTTTCGATCTACAATTCGTTAATTTAATTTGTAAAAATGTGTGGCATAATTTTACCGACAGTGTGTTTAATCCTTAATGACGATTTGTCTTTGGTTTTTGTAGACTACCTTGATTTGAAACCCAATGAAGTGTACACGAAACATTATCATCAAAATAACTCGTACGGAATTTCAAAATCAAATAGGGCTGTGATTTTGAGAAAACAACACCGAACGGTTACATGTTTCGGAAAGCTTGTTTGCTTTAAAATGATTTTTAATTGAAAGGTCAATCTAATTATGAATGGATTTAAAATAAAATAAAATCCTTAGAAATAAAGTGACTAGGAAAATGGGTACCAGAACGGTGCCATGTTTACGCCAATTTAAACTTTTGGACCAAGAAGTGTTAATTCAATTTTTGTTGACATTAACCATAAACTATTTCGTCACATGTAAAATTGTTTACTGCAACCTAAACACATTATTTCATAGATGTGTACATTATATATAATTGTGTGTTATGGTCGAGAGCACTACAGCGAACTATGACCTCTAAACTAAACTTATGTTTCTGGTGTCGAAAATAGATGCCTATTCGTGACGCTGAGAACTGATTGAATTAGCGTATACTTGCAGGACTTTGTTTTCTGCGGAAACTGTAGAAGTTTCACACGGTTCTGGCCAAAGCTTTGCAACCTTCAAAATATTCTCCTTGTAATTCATTCCAGAAACATTCATGAAGCTAACGCTTGGTTTGTAATTGAGTAATTGATACTAACCATCGCCAAGAATGAAAGGGGCGTGTGAAAGGTCCTCATCACCGAGAAAAAGTGAGTTTTGAATCTTGTTCATATCTTTCCGTCAAGCAGATAACAAAGAAACACCTTGCATATAAAAATGGACAAACCTAACCGTTTTCTTGTAAATAAAACCACTGTTTTCAGGGAACTGTTTAAGTATAAAATGTATTGTGAATTATAGATCAACAGAGGTTCATAAAGCTGTTAACTCCGTCAAATAAACAATGTATCATTCTCATCACAAATAATCACTGATTTAAAAAAAACAAGCATACAAATTAGTAAAGCTCACACCAGATGTTATTCCTTTCTAGTTTTTCCCAGTCTGTGGCTTGACTTTGTTCACCTGAAAAGGATTTGTCCTCACACAACCCAGCTATAAAAGGCTTTGTTTTTCCCTCAATTGCGTCCACACACAGTTCTCATTGTTTTAGAATCATCGATGGCAGGAAGAGCCGTTACGTTTCTATTTGCCAGCACCATTCTGCAATCATACTGGGTACCTTCTCAAATTCCAAGTTCTCAAAGTTCAGGGACGGTGTTAATTACTCATAAAGACCTCTTCCTTTAATTCCAAACAAAATCAGTCCATGTTCCCCCCTTGCCTTTCAAAACAATCTCATTACAATATTCATCACTTGGAGGGAACTAACCAACACAAAAACACCCTTTCCTCGATCGTCACTCTCAAATCTCGAGGAATACAGGCATTGGTATAGATTAATTTAGAAAAGAAAACAGAGAAAATTGTTGGCGTTTCTCCGTCATCATGGCCGCCGGGTTAGACTGAAGGCCACGGTGTACGCAAGGTTGCGACACACACACAACATACACACACAACGAGGTGAGCACAAGCACTATGCCAACTACACCAAATCTAAATCAGTGGGAGAAATGAAACGGAGACATTTTGACAGCCATAATTTAAAAATGTCTCCTCTCGGGTGACCGTGATCTGCATGTATAATTAGCCAGGTTATTAAATCCTTATGAGCGATGCATTAAAACTATGGGCGAAAAATAGCTAACTGTTGTAATAAAAAAAAGGAAAATTTGTTGATTTGAGACATCAAAACATGTTATATGCTTGTTTCGGGATCGGTGCAAACAGAAATATCAATTCTTGTTTTAATCCTAGAATTTACTTGACGTGTTAGTGCTAGCATCAACAATTCCTGGAAATGATTCCGTCGGAAATTCTGTCGCTTAGGAGAAAGATTTTTAAGAGTATAAGGCAATTTCTTTTGCTGGCAAGGTAAAGATAAATTACCATAAAAAAAAACATTCTACCAAACATTGAAGAGAAAGACATATACCATTTTTATCATAAAATACAGTAACCTTTTATTTTAAGGATAGCAGATTGCAGTTAAGTGTATAATATTTGTTAAATTCATGAAGTGCATGAATATTTCCCTTCCAAAAATTGGATGTTGCATCAATCCGTAATGCTGACCACTGTATCGATCCTTGTTTTATGTTTGGTAAAGATCAGCGTCTTCTCAAGGCCAGGGTATCACAGGATCCCTGAAACCTATTCTTGTGTTAAAATAATTACCAACCACCCTCCCTCCACTGCCACCCCGCCCCTCCCCCAAAAAAGACTTACAATTTTGTGGGGTTTTAATCGACAAATAAAAAGATGCAAGTAGGCCTATGCTTTATTTCACAATTTGGTGTGTTTGTTTTTTCGACTAAATCTCGGAGGAAATATTGCTCACGTAACATCCTTTCATTTGTAATTATTCAACACTTATTGAAGTTGTTTCTATATATTTATCTTATCCATATATTTATTTATTTATTTATTTTCTCTTTTTATGAGGACATTGATATTAAACAAAGAGAGCCAAACAGGTAAAATCTTTCAACGCAGAACTATCTAACATCGTCGATAAAAGTGTTTTAAGATCAAGTTCTGATACGCATTGCTTTCATGCCGTCAATCGCAATTCAGACACTGGGAAAAGTATCTCTATGATGAAGATTTAAAATCGAGAAGGAAAGCTGGCCTATTCGGTGATTTAACTCTCAGCAAAACAAAAAGTCAACGGGGTTAAACAAGGCTGTGACACAATCCAAAGATTTAGGCGCTTCATAAACATGATTTCTAGATAACTATTCGCTACAGGGTATCTATCATAGGTTTATTCAAGCTTACCGATGTATACGAAGACAGGTTTCCTACAGGACCAGAGTCTTTGGCTGCGGTATTCACCAATGACTTGAATGACCCAGTCACTGTATACTAAGTGACGATCGCATACTATTAACATCGACAATGCTATTATAACCCTGTCAATTTAGATCCACTCTGAAACTAGTCATCGAAATCTGCTAAAGTCAGGACCAATATACTTTAAGAGAATGATTCGAATTCACGTTTATTTGTCATCCATTTATTTTTATTGCGGGTTTATCAACCTCTTACACTGGGAAAATTACAAGGGACTAGAAAAACTACTCACTTTATCTCAGGAATAAATCGAAACCAAGGTAAAGAGCTGCTCCAAAAGTATGCATTTTTTGTTTTTGCATCTTGACTTTGAATTTAATGAATTCGAGAAACCTTTGAAAACTACCGATGTGAATGAAATTGTTTTTGTTGTAATACAGATTGTGACTAACTGTAATAATTCCAGCTAATTAAGTACTGAGTTACAACGGTTTGGAATGAATTTGACAGCGGTCGATCAAACGCCAACCCGCAAATTATTTTGTTGATGTCACCCGCCGAATCAAAATGATTTGATTTTCAAAAACACGTCGTCGCAATTCCTCAAAAAACAAAGTATGCATACACATAAGGTTTAAATGAAATTACGATTTATGGGGAAATAAATTTGTAGGAACATTTCACAACATCTGTTTAAGAAATTGTTCGGGACGTTTGCGGGAAGAATAAGCTTTGAGGCGTGAGTGCAGAGTGTTGGTTCATGGCCATGCGGGAGACAGTAAGCTGCCGTGAAATGTGTTGTCTGGACGGTAGCATTGGCTGACTGTCACCGGTCGCAACAGCAACCATGAATTTGCACTGAGAGCAGTCGGTCCGTTTGTCGGCACCAATGCCTTGTACTTCCAAGGCTAAAAGACATACCGAAAATGTGTAGAAATGAATTTTTTCAATTACGGCCATATGGATCTGCGATCATAAAAAAAATCCCTAAGTGAGTTCTGAAGAAGAACATAAAGACGGTGAAATGTACGCCTTGCGGCCAGCGATTTAATAAGAAAACGTGGACACATTTTTTTACCGACTCAGAGGTAAATCGTGCCACCGGCAAAATGCGATGAAACACGGCAGCGGAGAAACAGTGGCCCGGGATGACCGGCTTGTCGTAACTTATCAAATGATAAATTGATTCAAAATCAAAGCGAGATATGGAGTGAAATAAACTAAAAGACTTACCCCAAACAGAGAGGTCATGTCCAGGAGAAGAAACCAGTTGCAACCTGAGGTGATCTCTGGTTTGGTCAGCTACAACAATCTATTTCAAAACAGTTTGTTTCCTCAAGTGTCCGGTGAACTCCCTCCGTATTAAGTGTCCGTTATAATAAGCGGATGACACCAAGGCTAGCATAACTAGCTGTTTGACATTGTATAGTGTATAATGCTCAAGACGGCCAAGCGTTGATAATCGCTGATGTCTGGTAGAGTACGGTGAGGCTTGCAGGACACCCTCAATGGACTGCCTGATGCAATACGGTTAGATCTCGGTACAAACCCGGCCGGACGGGACGGACGGACGGACGAGGAGCTCACGGAGCACCAAGTAAGGGGGGCAACGTAGCGTGACGACTGGGAAGTCAATAGACGTGCACCTTAACGCCTACCGTCGCTCACCGTCAGCTCATCACCCAGAAAAGTAGTCAAGTAGAAGAATTATTCACGGGGTGATTGCTCCAAGCGGAGATATTGGAATGAATAGCTCCGCCCACCAGTGCCTATAATTACAACCCTTTGTGCTTTGAAGAGCCGCTCCATGGCGGATCTGTCAATGGCCCCTCGGCCCTCCGGCGAGCTGGACAAAAAGTGACAGCTAAGAGATGCCAGGAGAAGCATCCAAAGCGAGGCTGTCATTAAAAACAAATATGCGCTGGAAATGAAGTCCACACAAAAAGTATTGAAGTATGTTTCGCTGGATAAAGAATGAGTACGTTTCACTTACTGGTGTTGGGTCCGGGCATAAGAAAAGCCCAGTGAGGTTGTCAATATTTTTGTGGCTAGGAAGGAGTGCGGTCAAAATATTCGAGATTCAAATTAATTGGAAGTGCCTGGTTTTCAAGTATATACCATTTTTACGAGTCCACCACCACTAGTGGAGCTGCCTCTGCATGCACGCGACCCAACGTTTACGGTGTGATCCCTGATGCGGTGTGGTTCGAGAAGACAACAATAATTATTCTGTATCAAATCGGCACGAGAGGGCGGCATTTATGAATTGCGTGGATGAAAACAGGGTTGCAAAAGTAGATGTAGAAGTTATTTTTTTTTATATTTTTAGCCAAGAATATTTAAAAAAATAGGTCCATATTAATATGGACCCTAAATATTGGGTAGGCTTAAACTTTGCCTGCAAATGCGTTTAGACACGCTTCACAGTATGATTTTCGCAAACTAAAACGAATAAAGGTTAGCCATATTATACTTCCAATAATTGAATATAAATATTAACCACTCTTCGTTTTGGTACCACCAAGTAAAAATGACAATATCCTCAATAGAGTTGAACCAGATTCTCCGCCCCTTGAAGGGGAAGACGACAGCACACAAAATAGAGCGATTAATAAGGGCACGTCATCTTGAACCTGGATAGACGATCTCTTCTGTCACATTTATTTACAGGTAAAGTTCATTTTCGAATGTTCGTCACGAAACAGTAAGAACCAATGTTTCCTTCAACCTCCCCTCCATCAATTCACATCATTCTTGGTGATATACTCTCAAGGGTTTCGTGGGAATTTAGTCTGGCGTATAGATATGTCTGGGGTCAAAAAGGTAGGGTCAGGCAAATCTAGGTCTTGATGCTAATTTTGGCCGTTCGCAATGTAGTTCCGTCTTATTATTAGTCACATGATCACTCACGTGGCAACCAATTATCATAAAGACACTCAGTTTCGTAGAGATTAGAGATTTGAGATCAAGATAGGTTTTGCGCATTCGAAGTTCGATTAAAGCACGAAATAATGGTCTGAACCTAACATTTGCTGGTCTTTGCTTAAATCTTGTTTTAAAGGCACTGGAGATGTTTGGTAATTACTCAAAATGTATATTAGCATAACAAATTACTTTGTAACGAGCAATGGAGAGCTGTTGATAGTATAAAACACTGTGAGAAACAACTCCCTCTGAAGTAACGTAGGTTGTTTTTTGAGATAATTTCTCACTAAAATATTTGAATCTGAAAAAAGACTTCAGGCCTGAAGCTTTTTTCAGGCATCTGAAAGCACACACATTTGTTCAACAAGGGTGTTTTTTCTTTCATTTCCTTTTTTGCAACTTCGATGACCAATTGAGCCCAAATTTTCACAGGCTTGTTATTTTATGCATAATGTTGGGATACACCAAGTGAGAATACTGGTCTTTGATATTTACCAAACGTGTTCAGTGCCTTTAACGAGAGTAAACAAATCACACTGCAACAACTTCTTCGCAAAACGAAACAGGAATGCTAATTACCAGGAAGGAAATGACTTAGTATTAATCTGAAAACTTACTAACTATAAAAAATTCATTTTCCAATATCAATCTGCCCAATTACTGTCACTTTCGGGAAAAGCTGCATTTGAAAAGCCTCACAATTCGGTTGCTCATTCATGTTACCGCAATTGATGTGAGCCTGATTTATGTTCATACTCTGCAAAAACTGGGGTCTTAAAATTTACACTAAGGGTGTTGTCACATATAGATACAAAAAAAAAGAATCAAAATTAACACCATTAGGATGTTAAAATAACTTATTTCTGCCAAAACAATTGCATCGGTGTTATTTTAACACCCTATGATGTTAATTCTGATTCTCTCTTCGGTATCTAGGCCTATATGTGACAACACCCATGGTGTTAATTTTAAAATCCCAGTTTTTGCAGTGTATACACAATCCCTGCAAAACATGCACCATTGTACAACCGAGTTTTATTAAATTGTCATTGTTTGGTGTCACGGTATGTTTACGGAAATAGGAGGATTCGGAATTTGTTTATTCTTCTCAATTTCACAATCTTGTACACTGCAACAAACTGGGGTGTTAAAATAGACACCATTAGTATTGTCACATATAGATACCGAAGAGAGAATCAAAATTAACATCATAGTGTGTTAAAATAACACCAATGTAATAGTGTTGGCAGAAATAAGTGTTCTTTTTGCTATCTATATGTAACAACACCGATGGTGTCAATTTTAAAACCCCAGTTATTGCAGTGTACTCTCCCTTTATCTTTTTTCCAAAACATTGAATAATAATGGAATCTATGAGGAGGGACGGGAGTATACTTGCATTTCGTTTTACAGAAAAGTAAACAAAGGTAAACAATCAAAGAATCTAAATGATAAATAAAACAAAATAAATTTAAAGTATTTTCCGTCCGAAAATGCCGTCATTTTCGAAAAAAGAAATTGATTTTGAATCTTCATGTTCACATTAATTACTGATGCATAATGGTTTTCATTACATTTTTTCTCAACCAGCAGGTACTGCTTGACATGGTCGGAAGTTTGTTTTTATTACACTGTTGTTTTAAAACAAGATAATGAAACTACTGCACTTACAATAATAACAAAGACAAAGATGGATCATTTTGTTTTGTGATTTTCTGTTTATATCTTTTATATTGAGGAGATCGCGTTGAAATTTTCCTTTATAATTCATATATGATTTTATAAAATAACAAAAACTGACATAACTGTAAAATTATTATTTAATATATTGTTATTAATGATAACACAAGACACTTGAACAAATTCTTACTCATGTTATGCGTACCACAAAACTGAGACAAGCTATCTATGAAAAAAACCCTTTTAAAACCCATATGTCTACGACCGTTCCATGAACGCTTAGTTTATCATTTCTATTCCGAATGAAACTTCGCATGAGTTTAAATAATTTGCTATATATTCAAATGTTCTTAATAAAAGCCACAGCCATGATGCTTACGAGTACACTGCAAAAGCTGGTGTGTTAAAATTTACACCATTTGTGTTGTCACATATAGATATACCAAAAAAAGAATCAAAATTAACATCACAGTGTGTTAAAATAACACAAGTGTAATTGTGTTGACAAAAAATACTGTTATTTTAACACCCTATGGTGTAAATTTTGATTCTTTTTTTAGGTATATCTATATGTGACAACACAAATGGTGTCAATTTTAATACCCGAATTTTGCATTGAAAGTCGATAATATTGTGATAATTGTTCTCCTAATCATTATACATGAAAAATACAAATTGTTACTGAACTCAACGCGAAGAGCACGCTGCAAAAACGGGGGTGTTAAAATTGTCATCATATAGGTGTTGTCACATAAAGATACCGAAAAAAGAATCAACATTTACACCGTATGGTATTAAAATATCACTAATATCTGCCAACACAATTTACTTGGGTGTTATTTCAACACCCTATGATGTTACTTTTGATTCTCTCTTCGGTATCTATATATGACAACACCCATGGTGTCAATTTTAACACCCAGTTTTTGCAGTGAAGTTGTTCCGCTTAATAAGTGGTTGACTTGGACCACAAGCTGACGGATCTAATTATTGAACATTGCAAAAAAAAACAATCCGAATAAATTTTCCCCAAAACTAAACGATGAAAAGAACTTTTTCTTTCCTTCTTCGAATTACTCTCAAAAGTGTGACTGTGAATACATTTATTAATTTGACAATATGACCAACGATGTGAGTTTACGCGTGCTTGGAAAATATCAAAAAATCTTCTTCAGTGTATTTATTTACCAGTACTTTTGATTTTCACTTATCCTTCATGTTTGAATTCATGTGTCCTAAAACAAAACCTAAATATTCACTTAATTATTTGTGGTAAATTTGCAAACTATGCATGATATTATGAATTTGTTCATCTCTTAGAAATTCCATATTGTTTTATTATTTAATTCAACATCTTTATACAGGATAAAAAGATCAGTAAAAGCTGTTTTACATCAATGTCCTGTTAAACATAAATGGTCAACATAAAGAACAGACTAGAATAAAGAATAATAAAAAGTACAACTATACTTAAAATACAGTTTCTTATATAAACATTTAAAAATTGCAATGGAGGAGGAACTTCGAATGGAGGAAGGAATATTGTTCCAAACTTTGGCACCGGCAAACTTAAATGATTGTTTAGAACACGTGACGTTCAGTTTAGGGACAACAACATTAAGAGAGTCTGCATGTCTTGTATTTATACCATGCGTATCGAAGTACATTTCTACGTCAGTACACGACCTGGAGCAAGTCAAAATAGACGGGCTAAATAAAAATCCCTTCTTTGTTCTAGGGTTTGCCAAGATAATTGATTAATAATGTATTCCCCACAACATTTTATATATTCAAAATTGACAACCCTCGCAGTTTTTTTCTGCAGTCTGAGAAGTGCCCTTTTACTATTCATTGAACAATTACCGGTACCCTAAACAGAACACGCAATGGTGTTGGCCCATATGGTTTTGTGGGAGTTAAGTCTTGCGTATAGATACGTCTGGGCTAAAGACCACCAACCCCCAAAATTAAAATTAAAAAACAACAACAACAGCAGCAGCAGAAGCGACAGCAACAACAACAACAACAACAACAGCAACAACAACAGCAACAACAGCAACAACAACATCAACAACAACAACCAACTCAGCAGCAATACGATAAAAAGATCGTTTGTTACGACCGTGAACGCGTTTTTGTATTTTACCAATTGTGTTTGCCAAAACTACCCGGACCAAAAAAGCATTTGTAGCTCTGCAAAAACAAATATATTAGATTTCTTTTGATATGACATTGTGTTGATTATGTTGCAAGATGCTGTTCAATCAGTGGGGGTGTTCTAAAGGAGGTGTGGGAAGGCCGCCCACATCCCGCTGTCTCCCCGGGCACATGTTTTATAAGTTTCGAAGAATTTGAGCTTCAGTTTCAGTAATAGAGAATGAAAGAAAGAAATGATTTGCTCACAGACAGCGGTCATTTTCTATGGGGGAGAAGGGGCAAACTAACGGAGTAACACTTCAGACAATTCGATTGGACATAATAATCCACTTACAATATCATAAAGCAGAAAATAGAATTAGCTGTTGCAAACTGCTTACCAACTAAAAGGACCTATGGTGTAAATGCTAAAAATAGTTAATGGCCTGATGTTTCGACCCAAGCAGAGTCTTTCTTGAATGCAAAAAAGGCATTTTAGCCTTCGAAAAACGTCAGGCAATTAACTATTTTGTTTTGCAATATCATAAAGCAATGGAATGTTCTTTGGCTGCTAGGTCGTTTGTTCGAATTTAGAGAGACCCAAATCATGTACTGCAGAATCGATTAAGTCAGTTTATTATTACTTTTCGTCTGTTTATAATGTCTGAACATCATTTTTATTGTATACTCCGTCGTCAAATTACTAGCACACGACCGGTTACCTTGAGCTCTTTAATTAAACAAAACCATGACTGGTTGCAATTTCAAAAGCATGTGTCGATTTCGAAAGCACCAAAACGCTGTTTTCTTTCATTTAAACAAGTTCAGTGTCCATATAGTGTATACTGCAATACGATTTGCCATCTCTCAAAGCTGAAAAAACACAGCAGTAAATCATCAGCACGAGAGATTTGAGAGCTTAAACAGCCCCCCCCCTCCTCAATTTATATCTAAAATAAAAGTAATGCAAACAAAATGTTGACAAAAAAGGGGGGATCGCCAACATTATAGCTCAGTTGAGAGCACCGGCGCGTTAACCCGGAGGTCGCACTCTAAAATCCCACTCTAGTCATTTTTTCCTTTTCAACCTTAAATTATTAAAACATAAAATCATAAGATGGGAAAAAAAAACTTATGTTTGTCAAAAGTGTTAATATTGCTACGAAAATTCCCCACAACCTATTGTGACCCGTATGTCGTGTCTTTGGTGGGTCTTAATTAACCCGCTCGCCTTACACAGTGGATATTCAGCTTGAACGCTTCCTCGTCCCATTTAGTTGGGTGCTCGTTTTCTTATGAACCTAATTTTCAAGTAAAACCTAAGACAATCAAAGTTTACGATAAACCTGGTAAATTATGACACTTTTCCTGAATCTTATTCAATTGCACTTCAACTGTTCCATTTCGTTGTTGGTTCATGTTGTTTGTTTTATGTAAAAACGTCATTGGGTTATTTTTATGAATTAGTTTATAAAAATGTCATACTCCCTATTCTCCCCCAAAATCTAAATTTTCCACAAGGTTCTGGAAAGGTCCGTATTAAATTTGCTCCCCTGCGAAATCGTCAACAGATGCGTATACAACTTTTTCCAGACAGTCGCTTTTTCGGTAACTTAACAGTTTCAAAAGGACTTTTCCAAACATGGACTGAAATGCATTTCTAGAATCAGAACACTTTTTATTTTATTAAGAGCCCCCTAAATTTGTTATATAGATATAATAATAATAATCATCATCATAATAATAATAATAATAATAATAATAATAATAATAATAATAATTAAATAAAAAGAAGATTGCGACGGGAACTGAAGTGAATTCGACTTCCTCGACTGGAAAGTAACAGTTTGAACTTCAAACAAAGCATTGTCTGATTGGTAATTGACTATCTATCCCCTCCTCTTCCCCCTGCCCCATGCCTCGTGAAACCCACCCACAGAAAAATCCCAACGTTTACAACCTGAAATACATAGTCCAGAAACAATTGTTAACCTTCGAAGTTGAGGACCGTCCAAAGTTGTCAACCTTTTTCAGGTCGGACAGAGAGTACTACTTTTGAGGACCCCCTCACTCCCCCTTTACACTTTTTTTTAAAAATTGATGCACATTATTTTTAAAAAAAATCAACATTTGACATACCTTGTTAAAGTCGTACTTGGTCTCCGACCCCTTCCACTAATCATACTCTTTGCATAACCGTGAACATTTTGAATACTTTGGCCCCCTTAAAATAAACGTTAATAACAGTCGACCTGCGACAAAAGGGGCGTCTTCAAAATTCGCTATATAGGCGCTACTAAATTTTAGAGAAAGAAATATGGGAAACTGATAAAACAAAAGTAAGTTTCAAATTTCCACAATTTTGTTTTTTACTTTTTCAGCTCTTACCTGTAATTTCTTAAAAAGAGAGTGCACCGATCGCACGGGCAATTTTATCTTGTAAAAATTGATGCTATCGTCAACCTCATCACATGTCTACATTAAAATACCCGGAATGACATTTTATGAAGTAACAACGATATACCCAACCTTCGTCGGATGTTCAGTATCATTGGGACTGCATCATTATTGTCACAGTGCTCTTATTTATGACCAACTTATAATTCTTTATGAATATGGATTATGAGTAAGTGGCCTGTGTGGGAGACAAGATTACCCAACCGTCGGATTTTATACATTTAAAATCAAGCACATTGTGTTATCCTTCAATACAAATTTAGTCCGGGAACATGAATACGTTTTCGAGGATGAACAAAGGATGAATACAAATCGAGGGAATCGGTGCAATTTGATTCATATATGTCACCATTTCTTACATTTTGTTCTTACTACTTTTTCTTTATATATAAGTCTGAGTTGAATAACCTCACAGGAATCAGCTCCTAGGACTGATCCTGCACCGATCGCCGGCGGCGGACCGGGGCTCTCGCGCAGCCTCAACCCCATACACAAACCTTGACAGTGTTAGATTGTAGCGTGTTATTATGGTTTTGGGCTCCTCGGCTCTATAAGGAAATACCGACGCGCCTTCACTTCGCTGAACTTTCCCCTTCGATCAGGGAGGGAGAATGCCAGCCACAGTGTTTGATTCCAGTGCATTGAAAAAGCTTGAGCAGTCTCCTTTCTATACATAATAATGATGAACGGCACTTGTTTAATTGTCAGCGATGGGAGTGAAGTCATAAACTAACACATTCTATTGAACATTTCATAACCTATGTCCATCATTATGAACAAAAGAAACTGTTATACCTTCACACTACTCAACACATTTAACAACACCATTAAAATAAGACAAAGGGAGAAATCTACACGTTCTAATGGGCGTCGTCAAGAGATTGAAGAAGGAAATGTTGGATTTCATTTTAAACAATTAACTTCAAAAAGAGTTGGTTTTTCCATTGTTGTTTTTGACAATTAGAAATGTTCTAATCTCGTTAAAAGCATTACTTTCAAATATTTAACAATAAGATCGGATGATTACTAAACTATCAAAATCTGTTAATAATGAAACAGATTTCTGTATGGTCTTTCCCCCTATCAAAAAGGGGCCTATAGTAGTTGTACTTTTAAAATAAAAACCTTTCATAATGCCAAAGAAACAATAATTTTATGTTACTATAATTTTTATTTCCGTTCAGAAGAAAGCTGTGAAATGATTTTAAAGAAAACTTGTATTCAGAGTGGCTTCATGGGAGGGTTGGGTGGTGGTTTAAGAATTATCCTGATCAGAAAAGCTATACATCACATACCCGTGCGACATTTAAAGGCCAAGATAAAGAACAATTCAAGAGCCTTTTTCTGCAAAATTACAGAACTGTCAACTAAATACATGATGGCGAATATTCCTGTGCATGCTACCTTGTCAGGGGCTTTTTAAAGGCACTGAACACGTTTGGTAATTGTCAAAGACCAGTGTTCTCACTTGGTGTATCCCAACATATGCATAAAATAACAAGCCTGTGAAAATTTGGGCTCAATTGGTCATCGAAGTTGCAAGAAAATGATGAAAGAAAAAACACCCTTGTTGTACAAATTTGTGTGCTTTCAGATAGGAATAAAAACCTCTTGCAAGAAGTTTTTATTATTTTAGTGAGAAATTACCTCTTTCTCAAAAACTACGTTACTTCAGAGGGAGTCGTTTCCTACAATTTTTTATACTATCAACAGCTCTCCGTTGCTTGTTACCAAGTAAGTTTCTATGCTAATAGTTGTTTTGAGTCATTACCAAACGTGTACGATACCTTTAAACACGTTAAAAGTGTATTTCGTTTCCAGGGTAAACGATTTAATAAAACAAAAATCACATAAACGAAAACAAAAATATTAAAAGTGCAAACAAACCAACCCTGACTTTCACGAGAACATAAACTATACATATGGGAGAGTAAACTGAAATGATGACATGGGCCTAGTTTGGTTTTGGACCACAGGTAAACAATCCCTCAGTTTTTGTCCTTTAAAATAGCATCTTAAATTAAAATTTTAAACTGGTTATTATAATTTGGGTGCTTGTCAATTTGTTTACACCAACCATGGAGGAAGGAAATCCACTTACTTAATAAATGAATTTATCTGAAATAAATGAAATAATCTGAAATGATGTCGTGTGCGAGAAGATTGTCACTAACACTCGATTCTTCGATCTGCCGAAATAAGCACCTGATAACGTGCCCCCGCCAATTCTATGTCCAACCATAGACCGTTATTTAGTGCATGTGTGTTTCTCTTAACAAAAATGTTACAACCTTAGAATTCGAGAATGCCCGCTGGTTGATTCGGCCTACGAGTTTCTATGAATGTACTCTGACAAAACAATTGTATCGTACACGGTTTTCTATTGATGAC
>JAJGQC010000319.1:0-25000 GCA_021014325.1 Plazaster borealis
ATCGGTAAGCCCTTTAAGGTTTCGTTATGTCCCATGGCTCCGGTGAGGTCTCTGTAAAAAAAAGGTTGTGTAAGACAAAGTCTCTGTCCATTGAAAAGTCAGTAGGTGATGGTTAAACAGACCTTTTCTTCGATGTTTTCAAGCAACCTGTCGGAAAACTATGACAATCCCATTGAGCTCCCCATGCTTAAACACTGTGCGCGATGGTTTGTTATGATTCTGTACCCACTATACGTCACGTGACCACCGCTAGCTGGAGTCGCCGATTGTGTCTATTGGCATAGTACCAATTTAGACCAATTTGGGCCAGGCATTTTTTGAGTCTCCTGGCCTGTGCAATGATTAGGCAGTATCTGAAATGAATTCAGCGCACCAGAGTCCAGTACTCTTGATCACTCGGCCACAACATGCCAAAAATCCCATTCTATAAATTATTTGGACCTCCGAGGTTCTCAAAATGCTTCGAAGGTCATTGTTGGTGTAATCCATATGACAGACAACGTACTTCATGCTATTTGCATGAAAATAGAACCTTACCTGAACATGCTGTCGAAGTGTACTACTCTGAACACAGCAATAAGTACAGTACTGGCACTTGTGAGGCCTCTGAAATGTATGCATACGCCTGTCGACAAAACAATGATGGTAGAGACAAAATGAGATTCAAATTACACAAGAAGATGACCAGAGTATACAGGTTAAAACGCCCTGTACAAACCGGCTCATCTCAGAGCCACTACTACTCAACAGAGATTTATTACATGGTGTTATCGCAAACCCTACCCTTATTATCTCTTTCCACCATGCTTAGCTTCAAGTTTTACTTACTCAAAAACAGTTACAAACTTTCTCACAACAAACCTTCAGGGTTGTTGACTCGAATCGTTGACTTGGACTCAAGTCAGACTCGAGTCGCCAATTTCATTGACTTGTGACTTGACTTGACTTGGGGAAAAATGACTTGTGACTTGACCTGACTTGAGGGAAAATGACTTAAGACTTGACTTGACTTGCACAAATTGACTTGAGAGTTGAGAATTGACTTGAATAAATTTGTTTTACGACGATGCAATTATTGTTTAAAATAAATGTTGCAAAATTGAGTCTTCAGCGACGATGCCGCTGCCGACGATCCCGATGTTTTCGAGTGCTCTTGTCATAAGGCCGAAAGTTAATCTGCACAGATATGCAGACATGTGGGTGCACCTGCCTATGGACGTGACATGCAGTGTATACATGTACTTGTTTGCTCATAGAAACAGTGTATTCTTCCATAGGATCCGTTTCGGACAGCTCTATAGGAGTGTATCTTTAAAGAGGGGCTCTAGGATGCTCTCAATATTTGAGTTATTACCTTTTTATGGTCGAATAGACATCGTAGATACCGGTTAATAACCATTTAACACTTAAAATTTGCATTTAGTAATAAAGAATTCAAGTCAAAAATGCACCTCTCCGCGCGGCTTTTTCAGCCGAAAGTCAAAAACTGTTTATCTATGATAATGATATGCATTGACCCCTTGACGTCGCTGGCGGCTAAAAACTCACGGTTAGCATTATAAACACACACATAAATGTCTCTTTGCTTGGTAAACAAAACAAAATCAAGAAGAAACCAAACTTACATCATACAGTAAAATACTCTTTCTGTCCATCCAGAGTATCCTAAATTGTGTAAATCGTAAAATGAAGCCTACACGTTGGGTAGTTTTTCGCTATAAACAAGCTAAAATTTCCACGGAACTTAACTAAAGCTCCGCAGACCATGAGCGTGTGGACCAGTGTTGTATACGGTTTGAACGTGTGCACACCAGCGATGATTATTGCAATGTCATGGGAATCACTGTTTCCCCGAGCATGCGCAGAAACGTTAAGTCTACAAACACGCGACTGCTTGATTGTGCGTTGTGTATAATAGGGGTCTCCCCCATGATAATGCCGCGCCGTTGTTGCTGTTTACAGGAATCGCCGTGCCGTGTGTGTATGTAGGGTTGAATTTGACGTGTAGAGCGATGTACTGAAAATCAAGCCGAGCTGCGGAATCGCCTCGCCTCTCAAAGAACGAAAACCCCCAAATCATAAATCTGTTGTAATTTGGCTTGCTGATTTTTGCCTGTTGGATCATCCTATAAAAAGTCATATTTACGGTCGTATTGATTGCAAATGGTGAAGTTTTGCAAAGTATTTGCGTTAGCTCAGTGCATTCATATAGGCAGGTCAAAACTAACTAGACTCCGGTGACGTCATGAGTTCGTCGTCGCGGGGTTTGTTTGACCTCGCGTTTTCAGATTTCGGGCTGGGAGTGTTTCGAGGAAAAGACATTTTTACGCTGTTTTAGCGTGAGGTAAGGGACTCATAATAATTTATTATATTTCTTGGGGACTCCATCTATTAGAAAAATGTAAAAGCCAAATATTTCCACACATCCTGGAGCCCCTCTTTAAGCTTGTGCAGAACTAGCGACACAGACGGCTGGAAAAAAATGACTTCGTTACAACACTGCAAACCTTGTACCACCAACATAAACAGCAAACCCGGCAGTGCTTTGACTGTGAACTTATCATTACTGTCGACTGAGTGTAAATAACATAGAAGTACATGTATGTATTGTAATGATCCTATGCGAAAAAGGGAGTAAATTTAAAAGAAATCACAACAAATCACCACATTTACATCAAGGTATTGACTACTTGCACTGATGTCACAACACGGCAAACTATCTGCCCATGCACATAAAGATATGGTACGCATCCAACTGCACTAGCGTCTCCGTAACACTGCACCGTAGCGAGACTCTGACTCCCAAAATGGCGTAAGCAACAACGGGTGAATTGAGTCAATTGACCCAAATCACTCGATGTCATCATCACAATTGGTTACACCATTTTGGGAGTCAATACACCTGTGTGTTACAGCGTCATGTGCACTTTAGGCAATGCAGGGTTTACATGCTTACAATAACTTGTATGTGCGCAATTCGACTCCCAAAATGGAGAGCACGGCAGCCAGTAGCCACGTGTATCTTTTACGTGCAATTTGACTCCCAAAATGGAGAGCACGGTAAAGAGTAGCTGCGTGTCTCTTTTGTGTGCAACTTGACTCCCAAAATGGAGAGCACGGCAGACAGTAGCCACGTGTATCTTTTACGTGCAATTTGACTCCCAAAATGGAGAGCACGGTAAAGAGTAGCTGCGTGTCTCTTTTGTGTGCAACTTGACTCCCAAAATGGAGAGCACGGAACACAGTAGCCGCGTGTCTCTTTTATGGGCAACTTGACTCCCAAAAAATAAGAGCATGGCAGACAGTAGACGCGTGTAACTTTTATGCGCAATTTGATTCCCAGAATGGAGAGCACGGAACACAGTAGCCACGTCTATCTTTTATGCGCAATTTGACTGCCAAAATGGAGAGCACGGCAGACAGTAGACACATATAACTTCTATGCGCAATTTGACTCTGAAAATGTAGAGCACAGCAGACAGAAGCCGCGTCTGACCTGTGCAAGGAGTCAATACAATATAACTTTTCATGTATAACAAAAAATACATACTGCTCGTGTACTTTACAGTTACTGCGTGACTGTGAACTGTAGCTGCAGTAGCGACATTTGAACGGTTTGTCCTCGCTGTGGTTTCTGATGTGATTTTTCAGCAGTGCTAAACGCTTGGCTGTAAATGAGCAGTTTGGAAAGCTGCACTTGAACCTGGGAAAGGCTGACATTGTGAGACGGGATGATGAGCACACTGAATGAGCAGTCATTAACACTCATCTGCAAAATCAAAATCAAAATCATAATTAATGAGTAGAATTGGGCAAAAAGTTAGTATTTTGCTTCAAAGGTTGTGATGTGATCGAGTTTAAAGGTAGGGTCATAGATTGGTTTTTGTCAACGTAATGCTGATTTAAAGGCAAAATTATAAAGAAAGATACAATAAAAGTCACATGTGAAAGTTTCAGCTGAATACAGTGTCTACTTGCTGAGAAAACAGCAAAAAACTGTCATGGTATTTTCACAAGAATACGAATCCATACGCGTTTAGCGAGGTGACAGCAGTACCAACCGCACCTCTGGCCACAGCATTTGCGAAATGACACCAACCCTCAGAAATCCGAGAAACAATTCATGCATGAATCGTTTCTCAGATTCAGATGTTTTTGGTTGAAAAATTATCCAAACCATTTTTACTTTGAAGGGAATCCTATCTCAAAACAGTTTATACTACCAACAGCTGCAGTGCTTCTCACCGTAAGATTTTATGGTAATTAATTTACTAATCTATGACCAACCTTTAAACAAAAGGAATGGAATGTAGCATTTATCTAAAGTCAAGAAGTCTCATAGAACTCTGAGGTTGAGGTTAAGCGATTTGAGAAAAAGCTCAGCTTGAGATTATGCCATTTTGAGAAAACGTCTGGCAAAGATAAACAAAATCAATGTAAAGAATAATTCATCTGGATTCTTTTTCCCATTCTTCTTTCTTTTTCGATCAATAAGTACCCGATCAACTGTAACCCATTATTAGTCCCAGAAGTGACAGAGGCTACAACTATGATCAGTCGTTCTGGTGGAACAAGTGCATGCAATTACACAATGACCAACACCTAAATGCACTGACCATGGCGAAATAAATAACGTATGCTCTGCTAGGTCAAGTGACCTAGTTACTCCTAGGCTAACTATGAGGGAACCTCATGCATGTAATAGTTTTTTATTTGTTTTTTTATGTATATTTTTTCATAACACATCCAACAGCGCAAGCGCCAATAACAGGTGAAACAAGAAGAAATACTCAGTTTTAGATGTGGGATGAAAATCCCAAATAGGGAAAACCCACGGAGTCAGAAAACCCAATCCACATGCAAGGCTCCGGTCTGAGGTGGGATTCGAACCGGGGTCCACAGAGGTGAAAGGCAGGGAAAGAAACCACTGAGCCAATCTGATCCTCAGGTTACTGGGACTGACCTAGTAATACAGAGAAATGAAACTTGTAATGTATTGGATACTTAATAGCTTAAAGGCATTGTACACGTTTGGTAATTGGAACCCAGTTGTTTGTTTTAAACCTATATATACCATAAAACTAGCCAGTGAAAATTTCATTTCAAAAGGTGATTAGCGTTTTTGAGATATTGCCCAAAATCTGGAGCAGTTATGTCCACGCAGGAAGAATAACCTGCTTAACAATACACACTAACGCTTCTCAGATTCAAATGTTTTGGGGGATAAAAAGTGATATATTTTTCCATGACCGCAGAACTTCGAAGCATCTCAATCCTGTTTTTTAAGCATTCAAATTCATTCATTTTAGATTTATGTTATTAATTAATGAAGTGTTTAACTGCATGTTATTTTTATGTTATTAAACTCCACATGTCGTTTTAAGAAAAACCTTTCAAATCTACACATTTCTGTTCACTAAATGTTTTGAATGAACAAAATAGTTATAATGACAGCACAACAGACATAAACAGGTATAGGTTCACTGATAAAACAATGAAGGTAGTGGTACCACTTAAAGACTAACTAATTACATCAAACCTGCATGAAATGAGCTTTCGTAGCAAGTAACAGAGAAGCAGTCAAGTGGAAATAGATGGATTTTTATTTATTCATTTTATAAATAGATTAAATTAATGTTTTGTTGAACTTTGTGTTATTTTTATGTTATTATATTATTATATTAGGCCTAACTTCACATGACAATTTAAGAAATACCTTTCAATTCTACACCCTGCTATTCTTGCAACGACATTTTGTTTGCCTTTTCCTTTCGTAAGAAACACTTGCTCATGCTCAACTCAAATGCTGCACGTTTTTGACAAAAACATTGATGCCCAACAGAATCAGAGCAGCTACACGGCCGAATTGTGACTCCCGGCTTGAATTTTCCAATTCCATCGAGCGTGCATGGCCAGCCATACGTGTACAGCTTTCGTCGACTACTTTACTTTAAGCCCAACAACAAGTTCAAACATTGTACAAAAAATAATAAGCTTAAATTCGCCGATGTAGGCCAATACTCGCTCAAAATATATTGACCTCTTCTCGTGACCTCGTCCTACATTTTGTTTAACTTCACTAACGTACTGGTACCCGTCAAGTACGTCATCACTCCTTTATTACGCGTTTACCATTACGGTCGGGTACCCGTGTTAATAATCTGAATGGCCACCTCCTCGAACCATGCAATCATGCCTATGCCTTAGCAAGCTTTCAACCCATCACTTCCGGCCTGTTTTCCTTCACTTTCATCATGACTGTGGGTCAAATTTCCTTCTGATAATCGAGCACCGGGTTATCCAGAAATAGCAGCCCAGTGGAGCTTCGTTTTCCGGGAAGAGCAGAAGGTTGGTTGCGAGAGTGTCGGTGAATCACAGTTTCTTATGATCGTTGTTGAACGTTGCAAGAATTGTCACCGTATCCACACACACACACACGTTGGGTTTTTAGTTATATATCTTTTTGAGTCATGTCGAAATCCACCGTGAGTTACGGATTCTGTTCATTACTGGATTTTCTTGAAGGATAGTTCAACTGCCTTTACAACTGACTAATTTTAGCCTTCTCCAAATGGCATACCGTGTGGTCATGTTGTGGGCTGTTCAGGAAAATGGCTGCTGCCAGACAGGCTGTATGTAGTCACCTTCTGCTTGGTGAAGACACGCAACAAAATTTAAACAGGATACAGGAAGACGATATCGAGCAGATTGAGAAAAAAGCTTTGTGGTAAGAATGATTTAACACTAACAGTAATAACTAAAACTAGTTAACGTTAAAGCAAATAATGAAATCAAACGAATCGGATCAAACAGGGTGTTCCGCGAGTACGTGTTTGTAGCAGCTGTGGAGATCTGTTTATCATATGAATAAGGCCTATTTTGAATCGTGAATTGCAATGCATTCTGGGAAGAAAGTTTTAGAAAAGATTGTTAAACAAGGCACAAGTAACGTTATGTGTACAAAGTCTATTGGGGATCAAGAGACGATCACCGAAAAATTGTAAGTTTTGCACAAAAGTTTATGGTTTGGTTTTTTTAAGTGTATTTTCTTTATCATGAAAGTGTTTTATTTATCATCCAATCAATTTCTTTAAATAACTAAACTTTCAAGTAAAACTTACAATTTGTCAGTGATCACTTTCCCCCCCCCCCCCCAGTGAAAGACTTTGTATAGGGCTACAATGTTTACAAATCGTTGCCAAAACCCCCTTCACTCAATTCACAATACGAAACAATGTTTCAAAATTTGCTAAAATGTAGATAAAACAGAGTTTTGAAAATACTATTTGGAAATTTGGGTGTCAAAAATGACGCCTATTGGCTGGGGTGAACACTCTACAAGCTCCACTAGCTAGACTACTTGAACGTTGTTAGCGTGGCATGGTTTTTGACAATCTGGCTTGAAGTTAGCCCTGGTAGGACGTTCTGACGTCCTGGGTATAGAACTTCTTTACAATGCGAACACAAATTTGACCACAATATATTCCTATTTTTACCTTATTTGAGAAGCTGGAATTCCGCTCATATATTCTTGGTGACATTTACTACACTTTGGATGAGTTCACAACTAACAAATATATCCATGGGTGAGATTATTTCAAAAAATATGTCGGAGTTCTGCACTGTAATTTTAACCATCATGTACATGTGTACCACTCGACCGCGTAAAATCATATGCGCATGTGCGAAATGCATAGCAACCCGATGCGTATACAAAACTCGCACATGCGCGTTAGCCTTTACAAGCTCTTGGTTTATGACTTGCAGTGATGGAGCCGTAAATGTCAATTTGTTTTCACAAATAATAACATCAAAGGAGAAAATTCAACAATTTTCAAACAGGCCTCCAAGGAGTTCCGGCTACAAGGAACATGTGAGTAAAAGTTCAGCTTCCTTAATAAGGTAAAAATATGAAAAACTTGAAGTGTAAATTTTGTCGCAATGGTACGGGACCTTTATACCCTGGACTCCATCGCGTTGTATGCAACGGAGGAGTCCAACCTGTGCTAGCTTGAAGTGGAAATACCTTAGCAACAGTGTTGCGTTGCCGTAAAAGTGTGTCACACAAAAGGACGGTATGCCGGTCGGAAGAACTTGTGTTCTGAAATTGTCTGTGAGGACATGATGATTGGAATCTTTACAAACAGAAATAACAGTAAATACAGAGCACAGGTTATATCTACTGTTGCCATGGAGATAATAACATGTACGTAATATAGTATTTTTTTATTTTTTTATCGTTATGTAATTTCAGATTTCAGAGAATGATCCAGTACCACTGTACCACAAGGAAATTACTTTATTTATGTTTTGGTTGTCAAGTTAAAACTTATAATTTGACGTTGGATGAAACTCTAGAGAAATTGATTCACACATTCTAAATGTAAACAATGTTTGGCGGAAAAATCAGGGAAATTGTTTGGATGGATGAATCATGTTGCCAAGGAAATAACTACCATTAATACAGTATTTATGTTTATTTTATCTTTCATACATGTGTGGATTTTCTGAACTTAATAATAACTGTAGTGCACTGTACTTTGAATCGCCACAAAGCATCAATGCAAAAGCTTTGTAATTTATTGTGGGTTGAAGATTTACAAGACACATTTTGTAACACTGGAAGTATTTCATATGATTTCCATTTTCACTCTAAATGAACAACTCACAAAAAGGTGTCTTTTTGAACTCACAAAAAGGTGTCTTTTTGATGTCAAATTTTTTTGGGGATAGGACTATTTAATCATCACAACATTATTGAACTCTTGCACAGTGTCCATCCCAAGTTCAAACAACTCCCACACTGAGGTCATAAGAAGACTCGTCCATCATCAGTTGAAAGAACTTGAGCTTTAATCACATCTACATGTTTCCATTGTTTGACCTTAGCTGTATGTGCCTGTTCTTGTAGAAATTTGCTTTGCTCTGGGGCAGGGGTTACCCAAAAAACAATCGGGCATGATATTCTTCCTACTTTTGTCTGATTTCCGGGTTTTTTGCATTCAGAAAGGTCAGCAAAATTGTTATTAAATATCTTGAAAAAAAGCCTATAATGTACGTAGGCCTTCCCTTGGTACTAAGTCCTATTTTTTCCAAGGGCCAAATATCTAGCATGAAAAATTCAGATTGTAGCGTCCACTGCTGTGTTTGTGTAGTGCTGGTACATCATCAGGGATGACAAATTTCAGACTTTTATCTTAATTTAGACTTTTTAAAGTCTGCATGGTGAAAACAAGTTTCTCTTACTTTCTTCGGATAGAAAAAAGATTACGCTCTTCGATCTACTTCCCTAGCACTTAAGACACTGTTCTCAGAAGCTTCTTGAAATCTGTAACTCCAGGGGTAACTAAAAAGGTCGGAAATGCCATCATTTCAACAGAACTCCTACAGTTCGGATTCTTGTTTTAAACAGATCTTTTTGTCAGCAATTCAGGCCTGATGCTTCACGGATCATGCATTTGCCTCTTTTGCCCCTGGTCATTGCCTTGGTGCCCCTTGAAATGTTCCAATAGAATGTGGTTTTTTTCCGGTGGGGGGAGGGGTGTTTTTTTTCCAGTGGGAGAGGAGGCGACATTGAACCCTTATCTGCCACTCTGTCACCACAATGTGGAGTACAGCTTTTTTTCAGGGTTGTAGTGAAAGTGAGACGCACATATGTACAAATCTGATCAGTACTAACAGAAAGGAAACCAACACTTCCAGTTCAATACCCAAAACACATGAAACACAATGATAGCTTTCCGGTGACAGGGGAAAACAAAAGCTGTCTGATCCACTGTTTGTTGCCTGGTAGTTTTGGTGATGACACAAAATGAACGCTTGTTACACAACTGCATGACGTCTGTTAGAAGTGTACGTAGAGTTTCCTGTTTTTCACCAAATTCTCAACCACTGGGCCGACCCCGGTCTTGTGATCTGGGTGAAGCGTGGTGTCTGTAACAGAGGGTGTGCCCCGCGTCTTTTGCGCACTCTTCTTGAAAAAAAAATGAACCTTTAAAATAGTGCATTGGAAGCCCTTCTTCTAAAATGTAGCGAGAACTAAAAAGTGAATGACATTTTTAGCTGCAATTTTTTTACTAGATCTGTTCTTTACTTGCACCATAGTCACTCGCATCTACTGTCTACTGTCTGCCCTGTTTACCATTTTGGGAGTCAAATTGCACGTACATGTACATGTATACAACAGTAAGCAGGTTAACGCAGCGTTGCCTAAAATGTGCGGTACATTGTATGTCGCAAGGGTCCAATGACTCCCAAAATTGCGCAACCCGGATAATTGTGCTGATGATGTCAGGTGAATTGGGTCAATATTTTGATATTTTTTGCTGTAATTTGGCACTAATTTGTTCTTTGAGCATTGTCCATTCACAGGGGATAGTGTGAGCAGTGAGCACATGTTTTCTTGTTCTGGCAGTAGCAACAGTGTACGTAGTGTATATTTGGAGTACAGACTCTTTCATGTTATTTTATTGTTATAAATGTATTTTATGTAATCAAATTTTCAGAGTTTCAGAACTTATAAGTGCGCCAAGTCCAAACAGTCTGGTAAAATTGGTTGAACACCTGTACCAGTACATGTTGTATACCTGCAGTTCAAGTATAATTTATGCACGTCAAGTAGCATTTTTAGTAGGCCTGGGCGACTAGTGAAATTCACTACCCGACTAGTCATGCTTCATAGGCCTAATATTTAGTACATTCTACACATCCACATGTATTTTAATTGTTCATTACCTGGTTTTGATTCTAAGAAAACCAAGGAATCCTCAAAAGAAACAAGCCCCCCCCCCCCTCCGGCCTATGTATCGGGTGTAGAGAAATGATGTAGAAATGTTCAGTGTAATTACAAGCAGACATTGGAGGCAAACCCCCAAATGGGAATTATAACCCATCACTTGTAAGCAGGTTCATTGTACGTACATGTACAGTAGGGACAAATTTACACTTACTATTATAATGTAGGGCTTTGGTCCACGCAGGGTTCAAACTAGTATCCTCAGAGGTAGAGCCAATCACAACAGTACCACTTTTAAGCCGCAAGATCAATAGCAGGCCTGATACTTCTCAAAGGCAGCGGAGGCAATTGCCTTGGTGCCCCTCGAAATGTTCCATTAGAAATTTGCAATTTCCTCATAGAGGTGCCCTTTATCTGGAAGAAAACGCTTTGGTGCCAGTGCCTTTGTTACCCCTTGTAATTGCCTTGGTTCCCCTTGAAAAGTTCCCTCAGTATCTATAATTTCCTCATACAGGGTGCCCTTTTACCAAGAAGAAAATGCCTTGGTGCAAGTGCCTTGGTGCCCCTTGAAATGTTCCAATAGTAATTTACAATTTCCTCATAGAGGTGCCCTTTTACCAAGGAGAAAATGCCTTGATGTTCTTGCCCTTTCGAAAATGAAGCATCCGGTCTGGAATAGTGAAGTGAAATTCAAGTTAAAACTGTTTTGCTTTATTGTAAAAAAAAAAACCGTAAATAAATTTAAATAATTAAAACATGCAAGATCAACTGCACATCCTTAAAATGCTAACTAACACTAGTAAGGGGAATGTTCAGGACATCACGTGAAACACACTTTACTTTAGGCCAAATAAAAAAATCAATATGTTTAGCAGGAGGGCCTTTTTTTCCCTTTCTTTTTTCTTTTCAAAAATGGCCGCCGGACACATTTTTTGAGACAACCGGTCAGGCTATTTTTCAAGATGGTTGCCAGCTTTTTCGATGTGCTTTAGTCTAAAATGCGATCTATTTATTTTAAAACTATTTTTTTTTCGTCAGGGATCGTTAAAAATGTCTCATTTAAAAAAAATTAATTAAACAAAATTAAAAAGGAGGCGGCCTCTAAAAAGGAAGCAGGCGGGGACGCTAAACATGTTTTTATTTTTTATTTGGTCTTATCAACTTCCTGCTAAATTTGTGAACATTTTGAGGGGGGATTTTCTTTTTTGTTTTGAAAAAAGGAAGTAAAGATTTTTTTTATGGCCAACGGCCAGCAAACTCTATTGTTTTAACTGCACCCTCAAAGATTAACACTTGTTCTATGTATTTAAAATCTATACAATCTACACGTACAATTTGGAACGAAAGCAGTTTCGGTTTGATTTGCATTACGTAATTTCATAAGTGAAATTAAGAGCAAAACCAGCAGTTGATACACGTGTTCAATGAGTGAGGAAGAGAATGCAAGATAGTTTGTTTTTCAATTTGTTTAATAAATCATGACTGTACAGCACAATAGACTTTATGTTAGTCTCAAAACAAAAGGATTGAAAACAATCAAAGAACTTGAACAAAGACTAAAATTTTTTATGAAATCAAATCATAATTCTATTTATACAAAATGTTTGACAATAAAAATGCCCATAGCAATTTTGTTATAAATACAGTTTCAATTTGTATACTACATGTTATACAAAAACTATCCTTGAATAAAATTTAAAACTTTCAAAAAATGCTTATTTTTTTAGGAACACCATTTGCAAATCACGCCCAAATTTGTGCAACCATTACAAAACATAAACATAAGGTGGGCCAAATTCTTAATTGTTTACAATTAACTGGAAATGGAGGTGAGGTCTTATTCTGGGGTTTTCTTTGTTGGTTTGTTAAATTTATTTTACTTTCTTATATTTCATGACAACATTTTACTTTCCCAACCATGATACCATTTATATCGCCATAAGAAAACGTTAAACTAAAGCATTTGAAGAAACAGAATACTTGCACAGTATGTACCTTTCCTTAGCCTTGAACTTCAGAGGTACATGTAAAGAGTCGAATATTGAGTTTCGTGTACATGTAGGCCTACAATGTACCTTTAGTGGATACTGTTATGCATTTTTGGTAGATTTGAGATATCAAACGGAGTTCGGCACATTCAATAATACATACATCGTACACTGTACTGTATAATATGATAGATTTCTTTTTAAGTCTTGATTAAGCAGGTGACCGTAGTCACTTTTAAGCTGGCGTAACGGACCTGATGAGAATTGTGCATATTATTGGGAGGTGACTTTTAAGGGTATAAACACAATAACACCCCCAGCCAATTGTGGCTGTTTGCTTGCTCGACTGCAAAACAAGTACAGGCCAGCGCTATACTGTGCACTGGCATTATTCCCTCCTGGCCGACATGTGCATCATTGGCAGGTCTGATTCTCAGAACTCTACCGGGCTCTATTTCACCCATTGACGTACTGTTGTGAGAAGCATAGCAGAGTTGATCTGACCATACTAATGCATAGCCTGTAGCGGTTTGGTTCAGTATGAAATAGGGCACTCAAAAGACTGCAACCTTTTTGGTTTAAACTTCCCAAGTATGCCGGGCTGGCTGTGCACCCAGTATAGAATTAAAGTCGATGTCATGAAGTGGAATGTATAATTTTGTGTATTGGGATTCTGTCATTATTGCTCTAAAAGGTAAGTACACAAGTATGTGTTGGTATGAACTGTTGAGCTTGTTTTGTTTAAGGCTGTGGGTCGATTCTACCTCCATGATGTCATGAAGTGGAATTTATTGGGGGTTTCGGCCTTACCGCCGAAACCACCTTTGTTTTCGTCGAGATTTTTTCTTTCTTTTTCGTATTATTATTTTTCTAGTCGAAAAATTCTCATAGCATTAACCAGTGAAATTTGTTATCGTTCGATCTCAGGAATTACAGTCTTAAAACACACAAACGACACATCAAATGAAAGCTTGTCCTCTAACTTAGATCCAGCAGCAGTTGTTTTGAGTGTTTTTCGTTCATTTCTTGACGATATTACTGATTTAAAAATGCCCGTCAAAAAAGCACGATCGCCGTGTCTGTGTACATGACACGTAATTGTCGCTGTACGTACCATACGGCCGTGTCACACACGGCCTGTGTACACACAGATAAGGCTGCTGCAATACCGTGGATAACTGTGTGCATAGTGTGTGCATGTACCGCACAAATGAGCACAAAATTGGGCTAATAAAACTGTTTTAACTGAGTTAGTTTAGTATGAAAGTCAATTTATAAAATCAATTTACATTTTACATGATTGAAAAACTGTCTGAGATTTTAACTTGCTGTTCTTGTTTAGCGAAGTTTCGGTGCAAAACTTTGGTCGCAGCAGTCAATAAATAGAATCTTGATTTTCATTGGTAACCACCAGTGTATGCTAGATGGTTCATTGCTAACGCGGGATAGCAGGGAAATCTTGCTGTTGCATTAAATATTGATCGCGCAAATGTTTTAGCTTTTCAGTTGCGGTGGGGGTTTTTTCTGCTGAAAATGCACATCAAGCACTTGTAAAACGCAATGGATCAGTATCTTTTCTGAAGATTTCACATGAATTGATGAATGCCTACTTAGTATGGAATCTGCCCCGTTTTGTAAACCATGCAAGCCTCTTAATCCCACCATTGTCCGGAGTTTGGAATTAACAACCTGCTCGCTGCATCGTGACTCCAGTTTCGGATTAGTAGTGCTAGCGATAGCGTCCAGTTAGCACCTCTATTGATTGTCTTACAAGCCAAAAATAACGATGTTCAGGTTGTTAAAGGTATCATCCTTTGTTTTTGTTTTTTATTGTTCTCGTTACAAAAGGGTTGAAAACAATGTGTTGCTCGTAACGAGCCGACAAAATTACCTCGTTGTAACCGTGTTCTCGCTACTACCGTGATGCATTGAAACACGCACGGGGCAGTTCGGGACCGGCAAAAAACCTCTTTTTAACAGGAACCTCGTAATTTGCGAGCTCGTAACAACGGGAGTCGACTGTAATCTCTGTGCCACTTGTACTTTTACAGCACATGTACTTTATCTTTCATTTATAGTTTTACGACATATTTTAGCTCCTCACAAGTGCCACATTCATGACATTTAATCCTCCCACATGACCCAAACTTATACCGGTCCATCTGTTCCAAACTGGAAATTCAAATATAATAGAAATTTCATCATAAAAAAGCGCCCTAAAGCGACAGGTTCCATTTTCGTTAACTTGACCCACAATCGATCTCCATCATCGGGACTGTGACAACTTATTAATTAACAAACTACATTACGTCACCAAGACATTATTTAATTCTTAATAGTTCGCCTTGTTAAAGCCGAAACCCCAGTATTTGTTCGTAACAAATTCAGTTCTAGTTTTGTATATTTTTGGGACTTCTGTCATTGTGTTATTGCACTAAAGGTAATTTTCTATAAACTTTTGTATGTATTTTTGTTTTTCCAGGCTGTGGGTGTAAATGGAATGTGTCTTTAGAAGTGTTGTGATTTTTAGATTTTTTTTAAAAGACTGAACAATGAACATGTATAAATGTGTCAGGCATTAATGCAGTGTGTCGGGCATTAATGCAGTGTGTCAGGCATTAATGCAGTGTGTCAGGCATTAATGCAGTGTGTTGGGCATTAATGCAGTGTGTCGGGCATTAATGCAGTGTGTCGGGCATTAATGCAGTGTGTTGGGCATTAATGCAGTGTGTCGGGCATTAATGCAGTGTGTCAGGCATTAATGCAGTGTGTTGGGCATTAATGCAGTGTGTCGGGCATTAATGCAGTGTGTCGGGCATCAATGCAGTGTGTCGGGCATCAATGCAGTGTGTCAGGCATTAATGCAGTGTGTCGGGCATTAATGCAGTGTGTCGGGCATTAATGCAGTGTGTCGGGCATTAATGCAGTGTGGCGGGCATTAATGTAGTGTGTCGGGCATTAATGCAGTGTGTCGGGCAGTAATGCAGTGTGTCGGGCATTAATGCAGTGTGTCGGGAATTAATGCAGTGTATCGGGCAGTAATGCAGTGTGTCGGGCAGTAATGCAGTGTGTCAGGCATTAATGCAGTGTGTCGGGCATTACTGCAGTGTGTCAGGCATTATTTTATGCAGTGTGTCAGGCATTTTTACTAACATGTGTACTAGCACAAAATGCATGTTGCATTGGACAGATGATTAAAGATGATGTGGATATGTACCGATTTATTAGTTCCCTTTAAGATGTACACTGTACATGTACATGTACAATACATGTATAAACCATTTAACTTACATATTGATAAAAGAATCACATTTGTACACAGCCCAATTGAAGAAATCATAAACATTTTACATTTTATGGAGATTGCACTGTCTGGTTTTTGTCAACTTTTGATGAAGAAAGGGGGCACACTTTGGATTTTGACAAAAATGCATCAAATACAGCTGGCATTTTAGATGTTTTTAAAGAGAGGTTAGTCTTATAGAGAATTGCAATTTATCTCAAATTTTTATAAGGACTCTAGATTGGAAAATGAGTGGATCAAAAAACTGAATTTTACCTTGGAGACCTTCTTTAACATGTATTGGGGGGGTTTTCTTCAGAAGTACAGTATTATATAAGTTAGGTTTCATTCATGTACTGAACATGTACTTTCTGCATTAATTTTTCAAAACAGCACTGAGTATACAGCTGCTTGTAAACTCTTATAAGATGCTACGTACCTAAAATTTTGTCTCATAATTTCAAAAATTTCAAAAACCTGTCTTAGAATGTTTCTTTCTGTTCATGCGCCTTGAGTACCTTATTGGTAGATATGGCACTATATCAGACTATATATTATTATGATTACACAGTGCTGAAATCCCACACCGCTGTATGGTAAAACCAAATTAATATTCTCCACCCCCCCCCCCATGCAATTACTGCATCTATTAAAATAGCACATTGATCTGACCTGAGTGATATGCAAAAGACAAACCCCGACACATATACAGAGCATCAGACACAGGGCTTTATGTACACCGCATCACACACAGACTGACAACAATATTGTCAATGCAGAGTGCAGCAGGCCAGTGTGTACAGATTCTGAGAATCCGAACCCAGAGTGGTCTTATGTAAATGTTGCGTGCGTCCATGCTAAGCTTTTACCTACAGGAAGTGCTATTGAGGGTTGCAGGAAAGTCGTCAACCCGATCCTATTTATTATGGATGGCTTTTGTGTCCTATTATCTGGGTGTCGGTTTGTAGTTGGGGGGGGGGGTGTTGCTCTCCCATTGGTTTTTCCCGAGTTTACAACTTGAATGAAATCAACCCGATTTAGAAAATGTTTATCTTTTTCTAGAATGAAGAGAATGAATCTGTTTTGGGTTTGGGGTTTTTTCTTACAGTAAACTGAAACACAAGTGTCAGATGAGTCTGCCAAATGCAGTGGCTGTTTCTTTTTATGTTTTACATCCGAGTGAGACACATGTTAAGACCATGATGGGAAAAAACCTTGGACATTTGCAGCAGCTGGGAGTCTACTCTGGGACTGCACATGTAAACAGCTCTCTCCCTCTCTTATATAGAATGTACTTAACATACCCAGGGAAAATTGCCAGGAAAAACAGTAAGAAGTGTTGAAATTGAAGGGCCATATCTATTAAAGGTAGGGTCATCGTTTGGTTTTTGTCAACGTAATGCTTATTTATTAAGAGAGATACAGTAAAAGTCATCTGTGAAAGTTTCAGCTGAATACAGTGTTTAAGGCCTACTTGCTGAGAAAACAGCAACAAACTGTCACTGTATTTTCACACAAACGTCGAATCCATCCACATTTAGCGTGGTGACAGCGGGTACCAACGGTAACCGTGTCTCTGGCTGCAGCATTCGCAAACGGACACCAACCCTCTGAAATCTGAAAAATTATTCATGCATGAGAACTCAGTCTCAAATGTTTTTGTTGATTTTTAATCAACAGGGCATTTCAGACAAAATGATTTCGCAAGATGCTTACTACCATTACTGTCTTTATAACAGGTAAGCTTTTCGAATAGAAATTACACATTATATTTTTTTTGGGGGGGGGAGGTGTCATTACCAAATGATGACCCAACCTTCAGGTGAGTGAGGTACACATTAGCGATATAGTAAAACAGTCTACTTTCTGTATAGCTTGATGGGATTTAGCAATGTTTTTTAGGAAATGGGAACGTCTTTTTTTTCATACTGAAGGTTTACGTACATGTTCATAATGGATAGTGTGCTCAAGTACATTTTGTTTTTATATCTTTCTTCTTCCAACTGAGCTATCTAGCCCTATGTTGGCGGTGTCCCTATTTTGTCAATATCTTTGTTTAGGGGTGCTCACACCCAAGTTTACAATGCAACCTGGGAAGTGGCAACAGAGGGATCACCTTAAAGGGGATGCCACTTTTCATTTCAAATATCAAGTAATAAACGACAAGGGAAACTGACTGGAAAATTTTTAAATAATTTTAGGTTGAACAAATTGACTAGAGCGAGACTTGAACCTTTCTGGTAATAATGAAACTAAGGAACCCCCAAAAGTGACTGGCACTGCAACCCATGGGCCTGAAGATTATCTGTGAAGAGAAGAAGATGAAGAAATGTACGTCATACCTACATGTACAACAAGCCTCTTGTACCTAACATGGGTTTGTCTTTCTTGCATTACGTTTTATTTTGTAACTTATAAGGCGTTCAGTTTTTGTTTTGGGACGTCAAGTCTCGGTCTCACAATTTTCATTTTGGTCTTTATCTTGAGCATTAATTGTTATTTTGTTTCGTTCTTAATTTTAGGATTAGTTTTGGTCTCTGTCTAGGTTTCAGTTTTGGATTTACGTACAGGTTTTGACTTCTGCTTGAGTGTTAGGTAATGTAACACTCTACCTGCGCCTGTGGAGGGGTATTTGCGCAATTTGATGACAACTTTTAAATGTTTCTGCAGGTAGAAATGCACGAATGCATTATTTTGATCTACCAAGTAATGAAGGCTGCTTGAATGCACATTTAGAATGTTTTCAGAATGTGACCATCAGGCAACTTTTGAACAACATTTAAGTCGAGACAAAATGTGAAACTTCATGTTCCAGTACATTGTCTCATACTCAAAAAATATATGTAAGGCCAAATAAAAAAAAATACCAGTTGATCGTCCCCGCTCGCATCCTTTTTTGAGGCCGCATCCTTTTTTTAAATTATGTTTTATTTGTTATTTTCGATTTCTTTTTTATTTTTTTAAATTTTTTTTCTGGCGTGCCGGGTACATCACTAACGTCATTTTAATTTTTTTCACAAGTATTTGTTCATGATCAAATCTGACTTGGTGTCTCTGATGTATTCTGCATTTTTTGTGTTTTCCGATTGCTTGGGTGAGGTGTTACTATTTTTTTAATTTGAAAAAGTACCTTTGAAAAAGTACCTGCACACAAATAGATTTTGAGGAAGTTTAATGAACCTTTAATTGAGTTGAATTGAATTGATGACTTACATTGAAACATAGAAAGCAGCTTTGAACATCAACTCAGCAGTGTCTTTGTACCATTATTTTTACAGAGTCAATTATTCATGTTCATCCTAGTGTAATAATCCCTTAACCCGGGTTCTCGTGCAACAAATAGATAGAAAGTTAGCAGTGATTTCAAACTGAGGAATTGGTGGCCTGTTTGAATTGAAATACTTGGCGGCCATCTTGGAAAATAAAATTAAAATAACAAATAAAAAGGCCCTCATCCTCCTCCATTCTTTTTGGAAAAATCAGGACGATCAACTGGTATTTTGTTTTATTTGGCCTAATGATTAATGTGCATCGTTTAACATCAAGCACTGTCTCATGTGATAGTTATTATTGAGGTCTGTCTTAAGTCCAAGTATACAAAATACACAAACAGTTGATTGTCTCTGCTTTTTTTAAAGAAGGAAGAGGCAGACTAAAAGTTTGCTGGCTTTGTAGAACTTGGAGGTCTAAAATATGGGGAAAATTAAATCAATTGTCAAAAGAATGGTGCCAAGATGAAGCGAAAATACATATTTGTACATGAAATATTTAGTCGGTTTGGGGGTGGGGATATTTTGTTTAAAGGATGAGGCTTCAAAAATTGATGATGGCGGGGATGATCAATTGTTTTAGCGAGGTCACAGCGGGTTCTAACTGCATCTCTGGCTGCAGCATTGGTGAACGGACACCAACCCTTAGAAATCTGAGAAACAATTGAGTGGGTTTGAAAAGTGTGCAAAATATGTTGACCTATTCAACTGGTGTTTTTTATATATTTGGCCTAACTAGACGGCAAAATGTAAACAGCAACTGAACTCAGTACATTGTACACATGTTATAAAGTACAAACAGAAGTACAGTATGTGTATAATGTATTTGTACTACATACTGTGTTTGAAGCTTTAGCCCTGCGCCTAGCCAAATGACGGTAGCGGAAGGCACATTTTGGGGTTTTTCAATGACATAAGAACCGTTCGGTCATATCCGGTCAAACTTCTTATAGTCCTGTATTAGAACCACCCCTTTTAGATAGTAAAGTCATACATGGGTTGAGTTTCACTAAAGGGTAACCATGTACCTTTGAAGTTTGCTGGTGGCAGCCCCCCTATTGACATGCGTACATGCAGCCAACACATTGTAATGTATCTATCAACAGTCCCACTCCCCCGCCCATTCCAACAACCATTCCCCCCTCCCCCATCCCCCAACCCCCCCCCCCCCACCCCCAAACAGACTTAATTACCCTATAATTAAAAGTGCCTTCCAATGAGGCTGGCGGGATGAGCGATATATTTTTTTTGAGCCTCGTCTCGCAGGGTTTACATAACATGATGTATGGATGGAACATGTACATTTAACATGTTGTGGCTTAACACATAACATGTACATTACAGTATCAAACAACCTTGGCTTATTTTCTATTTGAGGGGACAATCCTTGGTCACCCCTCTATCATGTTGAAGCCTGAGTCTTTATCAGGCCATACAGCAGCAGATCACACTTATCAAAGAAACTAATCATGTGACCAACTTCTATTGTCTTCCTGGAACAAAGTGGTTGTGGTGTTTACGAAACCATTCAACACCAGACAACTGTGGAGGAGCATGGGAGGAGAGAAATGGGGGTTATTGAGGGTGAGCCCCCCCTATTGTGTATACCTCACTCTATATGTTGTGTTTGAAGAACTCTGCTGCTTGGAATTAGTTTCACATGTTTATTTATAGTACATTAGGTAGAGTGTTGTCGATATGTTTTGTAGGCATTTGTTCTGTATGACCTTTCGTGATGGACTGATTGTAATGTGGTGGAAAGCTGGACAGTTGCCATCCTAGGCTCACACTAAGGGGACTCTGTTCTCTTTGTACACTTCTTCAACTGATTGTAATGCGGGTGTTCACAATATGTAAATTTATGTGTACATGTTGTAGGTAAGTAGAAAACTTACAGACGTGTAATTTATGCACATGCGCCATTTTGTGTTTTAATGTGAAATGTTAAGAGGCTATTCAGAATGATTAATGTTTGGGAATTTATCTCTTTTTTTTCAAAGTTTTGCGTTGGTGGGTCAAAAGAAATAACTGAAAATCGAACAGGGGAAAAAAACCAGTGGTCTCTACCAGATCGTCTGTCATGTCTGTGCTGTCTTTCATTGGTCATCCTTGTTTTGATAACCAACCTCCCTACCTGATGCAGATGGTTTCCTCACCTACAAAGTGGCATGCTGGAAGCCAGAAAAATAGCCATTGAAAACTCCTGAGCTGGGAGAACATTGATCTAAAATATCTTCTTCATTTGAAGCATTACTTTGTTCTGTGTAGAGGGTATATAACTAAATAGTCTTGTCACTATTTAAAAATCAAACTAAAAAAAAAAAAAAAAAAAAAAAAAATTAAACATTGATTATTTTGAATGGCCCTGAAAGAGTGGTAATTGTCACAGATTTAAAAAAAAAGTGGTTAGAGTTGTACACATAATTAATGTTTTTTTAATTTCACTCATTCTACATGTATTGTAGGGCTCGCATTTTACACTGGACAGCGGGTCGAAGGCCAGTAGTTTTAGTGTCAGGCCAGTAAACTTATGACCAGACACATCCGATGGTCTTGTGTTTTTTCAATTGAATAACAATACCTCACTGTGTAATATCTTGAACAGAAACAAATCATGTTCAAATGTTGACTTTGAGTCAGAAAAATACCTTTCAATTCTATTGAGTAATGAAGTATACTTAATACCCACAAATACAGATGAGATAAATCTTCTCTTACAGATGTCTTTGTGCATGTTGTCAGGACTCAGGAAGTTTGTTCTTCTCATTTTGATTCTGGTCTTGTACAAACATTTCTGGTCCAGTAAACATTTTGAGCTGTAAGCCCTGCGGTTGTGGGTTTTTTTCTCCCAAATTCGAGCCCTGTATTGGTAAAGTATGCTTTATGAGACTGGTAGCAATTCAATGAAGACACTCCTCTCCTTCTGAATTCAGAAATGATGTTACTTCAGTTAAAACATAAACATTTCAAATGCTTCTTTCAAATAATATACATGAACTTGTCTTTCACATGTGGGTTTCACATTGTGAAAAGGGAACCAGAATCACAGTTATTGGGAAAAAAATGATTTTAGAGTCGTGCATGATGTATGCTTGGTTTTGGTGGTTGTGTAGCCACAATCTTAGTCATGTTCCCTTTTATGGTGAAAAACCACAAGTCTTAAAACAAACATGCACTGCTGAAAATGGTATTCTTGAAAACAATATATATACATGTATATATATATTTCTTGTGTTCCCTAGAACATTTTTCTATTAAGACTTTTGGGAATGACGCAAGAACAGTTTTCTTGAAATAATATTTTTCATTATTTCAAGAAATAACCATTTTTAGCAGTGTGAATTTACATATTGTCAAAATCAAAACCTTAAACTGAACTTCCTTTTTTTGGGGGGGGGGGGTTAAAACAGACTACTAACCCTTCCAACCTTGCTTTGGGTTTCAGTTGAGTGTGAGAAAAAACCATATGGTAAATAGTTGGATCAACCTCTTTGATAACTTCTGCCTTCCTCCCACATACCTCTCTTTACATCCACTACTTTGCAACTGGAACTTGGGGGATGTTTTCTTTGTTACTTAGTGGTTTGTTCTTGTGGTAACTTGGAAGGTGAGTCATTCCCACTTGATACCTAGGATGTTTTTTTGTGCGGTCTTAGCATGGAGGTCCTTCCTCCATGGTCTTTAGTGAACGCACCTGTGGTTTCGCCCCTGCATAAGAAACCTGACAAGGTACCAGTGTTGTTTCCTAATGAGATGTACATGTTTGTCTAGACTCAACACCCACACACCACACTGTATGTGAACATGTAGAACTGCTAGCCAAGATATAAATTATGTTGGCAATTAATTAGAGTGAGCTTGCAAAGGGTAACGATGACAGCAAACTGACAGATTCATTGTTCTCTCATGAGGAATACAATCAAGGGGTCAATTGTACGATGTTTTCATCAATGCTAAGCATTGGTTAATTGAAAAACTTATTTGGAATGGTTTTAATATAATTGTTCTCAACAATTTGATTGATATGGTAACGGACGAGGGCGTGGTACGGTGTAGCTTCCCCCTTGAAAGTGAACTTAGCACCAATGCCCCTCTCTCTGTATCAAGATGTCAATTTGTTTATATATTTTGTTTAGTTTCCCAAAAAACAACAAGAGACAACCTTATAGAATGCTCTAGATTGGACATTTAGGGTTTTAAAGGTATCGTACACGTTTGGTAATGACTCAAAACAAATATTAGCATAAAAACTTACTTACAAGCAACGGAGAGCTGTTGATAGTATAAAACATTGTGGGAAACGACTCACTCTTTATGTTCCCCTTTCCTCAAAGGAACATTTCAGGCCATGCGCTTAAGCTTTTTGAAAAAAAACAGGGCTAAGAAACTTCGTTTTACTTGCCCCCAGGAAATTTTAGTAGCCCAGATTTTAAACCATGTATTGTCATAAATGTATCTTTCTGCTGTATTAATGGTAGTGATCAAAACTAAACTGCTCACAAAAAGTTAGGAAACTTTTTTTCATCGAGTATATTTTTATTATTTATTACTCTCTTTGTATATGTTATATATCAATGCAAAGCTGAAGTGTTCCTCTTTAAAATGATACCACATTTGCAATGATTACATGTTGCTGAATTTGGCTACATGAATGACAATGAGGCAAAGTCACAAATCAAATGTGCCAAAATTACCGCTTGTTTGAACTACAGTGTCAATTTGTTTGTTCACACAGTAACACAAAATTGCTAATTTTGGCACATTTGATTTGTGACTTTGTCTCATTCTCATTAATGTGGCCAAGTCCAGCAACATGTCATCATTGCACATTTGGTATCATTTTAAAGAAGAACACTTCAGCTTTCTATGGATATGCAACATAATACAGAGGGTAATAAATAATAAAAATATACATGATTAAAAAAGTTTCCTAACTTTTTGTGAGCAGTTTAGTTTATTGGTCAAATGAAGTTAAATTCACACACTCAAAAACAAATTAACACATTTTACAATTTAGTATTCAAATCTGAAAAGGAAAAATTGGAGCATTTTAAACACGTTGGTTGCACAGTTTTTAGTAGCCCACTGGGCAGTTGAGAAGTATTGGTTTTTACTAGCCCTTGGCAGTTTTTACCAAACAATGTATGCTGGGCTAGTGTTAAGGGTGAAAGAGGGCCATAACAAAACAAATTGTAAAACTAGAAATTCAGTTTTTGTGACGTCACAAAAATAAGGTGTTCTGGAACACATTATGTGTTCTGGAACTCATAAATGAAAGCTTTGACATGTTTGTGATTGTTTGTAAACATGATATCTTTATAATGGTTTATTTTTATGCAAAATTTGATACAAAACGATAAAAAAAGTGTGTAATTCACTGAAACAGCATTTTAAAATAATATAACAAGAGGGGTTCCAAGGACGAATTCAGTTTTGCGATCCACTCATTTTCCAATAGATAGAGTCCTTAGAAAATGGGTAGAAAAATATGATTGAAAGCAATTTGACCTTGGAGCCTCTCTTAATAAATAATAAATAAAAATCTACACATGACTTGATTCTTAACAGCTCTGCTCTGAACTTTGAATCGTCAAATATTTTTGTTAATTCCTCATCGATTGAATAGAAGGGGATTTCCAGAGTGGTGTCGGTGTAATATTTTCTTTGCTGGTGTGTTGAAATGTTTCCCTGTCCGTTTGAAAATTCCCGGTTCCAATGACACCAA
>JAJGQC010000032.1:0-25000 GCA_021014325.1 Plazaster borealis
CAGTTGTAGTACTGACATGATTGGGGTCAGGTGTGGGGTCAGGTGTGCCTACAGTTTGAGTCAGTTGTAGTACTGACATGGTTGGGGTCAGGTGTGCCCACAGTTTGAGTCAGTTGTAGTACTGACATGATTGTGGTCAGGTGTGGGGTCAGGTGTGCCTACAGTTTGAGTCAGTTGTAGTACTGACATGATTGGGGTCAGGTGTGCCTACAGTTTGAGTCAGTTGTAGTACTGACATGGTTGGGGTCAGGTGTGCCCACAGTTTGAGTCAGTTGTAGTACTGACATGATTGGGGTTAGGTGTGCCCACAGTTTGAGTCAGTTGTAGTACTGAATGGTTGGGGTCAGGTTTGCCCACAGTTTGAGTCAGTTGTAGTACTGACATGGTTGGGGTCAGGTGTGCCCACAGTTTGAGTCAGTTGTAGTACTGACATGATTGGGGTTAGGTGTGCCCACAGTTTGAGTCAGTTGTAGTACTGAATGGTTGGGGTCAGGTGTGCCCACAGTTTGAGTCAGTTGTAGTACTGACATGGTTGAGGTCAGGTGTGCCCACAGTTTGAGTCAGTTGTAGTACTGACATGATTGGGGTTAGGTGTGCCCACAGTTTGAGTCAGTTGTAGTACTGAATGGTTGGGGTCAGGTGTGCCTACAGTTTGAGTCAGTTGTAATACTGACATGATTGGGGTTAGGTGTGCCCACAGTTTGAGTCAGTTGTAGTACTGACATGGTTGGGGTCAGGTGTGCCCACAGTTTGAGTCAGTTGTAGTACTGACATGATTGGGATCAGGTGTGGGGTCAGGTGTGCCTACAGTTTGAGTCAGTTGTAGTACTGACATGGTTGGGGTCAGGTGTGCCCACAGTTTGAGTCAGTTGTAGTACTGACATGATTGGGGTCAGGTGTGGGGTCAGGTGTGCCTACAGTTTGAGTCAGTTGTAGTACTGACATGGTTGGGGTCAGGTGTGCCCACAGTTTGAGTCAGTTGTAGTACTGACATGATTGTGGTCAGGTGTGGGGTCAGGTGTGCCTACAGTTTGAGTCAGTTGTAGTACTGACATGGTTGGGGTCAGGTGTGCCCACAGTTTGAGTCAGTTGTAGTACTGACATGATTGGGGTTAGGTGTGCCCACAGTTTGAGTCAGTTGTAGTACTGAATGGTTGGGGTCAGGTTTGCCCACAGTTTGAGTCAGTTGTAGTACTGACATGGTTGGGGTCAGGTGTGCCCACAGTTTGAGTCAGTTGTAGTACTGACATGATTGGGGTTAGGTGTGCCCACAGTTTGAGTCAGTTGTAGTACTGAATGGTTGGGGTCAGGTGTGCCCACAGTTTGAGTCAGTTGTAGTACTGACATGGTTGGGGTCAGGTGTGCCCACAGTTTGAGTCAGTTGTAGTACTGACATGATTGGGGTTAGGTGTGCCCACAGTTTGAGTCAGTTGTAGTACTGAATGGTTGGGGTCAGGTGTGCCTACAGTTTGAGTCAGTTGTAGTACTGACATGATTGGGGTTAGGTGTGCCCACAGTTTGAGTCAGTTGTAGTACTGACATGGTTGGGGTCAGGTGTGCCCACAGTTTGAGTCAGTTGTAGTACTGACATGGTTGGGGTCAGGTGTGCCCACAGTTTGAGTCAGTTGTAGTACTGACATGATTGGGGTTAGGTGTGCCCACAGTTTGAGTCAGTTGTAGTACTGACATGATTGGGGTTAGGTGTGCCCACAGTTTGAGTCAGTTGTAGTACTGACATGATTGGGGTCAGGTGTGCCTACAGTTTGAGTCAGTTGTAGTAATGACATGGTTGGGGTCAGGTGTGCTCACAGTTTGAGTCAGTTGTAGTACTGACATGGTTGGGGTCAGGTGTGCCCACAGTTTGAGTCAGTTGTAGTACTGACATGGTTGGGGTCAGGTGTGCCCACAGGTTGAGTCAGTTGTAGTACTGACATGGTTGGGGTCAGGTGTGCCTACAGTTTGAGTCAGTTGTAGTACTGACATGATTGGGGTCAGGTGTGCCTACAGTTTAAGTCAGTTGTAGTACTGACATGATTGGGGTCAGGTGTGGGGTCAGGTGTGCCTACAGTTTGAGCCAGTTTTAGTACTGACATGGTTGGGGTAGGTGTGCCCACAGTTTGAGTCAGTTGTAGTACTGACAAGGTTGGGGTCAGGTGTGCCTACAGTTTGAGTCAGTTGTAGTACTGACATGGTTCGGGTCAGGTGTGCCCACAGTTTGAGTCAGTTGTAGTACTGACATGATTGGGATCAGGTGTGGGGTCAGGTGTGCTCACAGTTTGAGTCAGTTGTAGTACTGACATAGTTCGGGTCAGGTGTACCCACAGTTTGAGTCAGTTGTAGTACTGACATGGTTGGGGTCAGGTGTGCTCACAGTTTGAGTCAGTTGTAGTACTGACCTAGTTCGGGTCAGGTGTGCCCACAGTTTGAGTCAGTTGTAGTACTGACATGGTTGGGGTCAGGTGTACCCTTGGTTTTTGGGCGTAGTGTAAGCCCATAATGGTAGGGTCAGGTGTGCCCACAGTTTGAGTCAGTTGTAGTAGTTCGGGTCAGGTGTACCCACAGTTTGAGTCAGTTGTAGTACTGACATAGTTCGGGTCAGGTGTACCCACAGTTTGAGTCAGTTGTAGTATTGCCCTAGTTCGGGTCAGGTGTACCTATGGTTTTTGGGCGTGGTGTAAGCCCATAATGGTAGGGGTCTGGTGTACTTCAAGTGCAGTTTTTAATGTGCGACAGGATACGCTTTTTTGGCATCCTGCACAATTTAAATTGTTTGCATTCAAAACAGTTTTGATTCAATTAAGCCTGCATTCGTCTTATGAACAAAACGTTGGTTCCTGCAACATTTTGTCTTCCTCCGTCCTAGGTGGTTTGGCCATTGGCGTTCCAGGGGAGATGGCGGGTTACTGGCTGGCCCATCAGCGTTATGGGGTCTTACCGTGGAATGAGCTATTCGAACCATCCATTTCATTAGCAGAGCAAGGTTTTCCTGTTGGAAAGACACTCGCTTCATCTATCTCGAAAAGAAGTAATTTCATATTGGCAGACGAATTGCTGAGGTTGGTTTATGTACAGTTTTTGTCTATGAGATGTGTATTGATAACAAATTGTTTGGGCAGTTGTTTATTTAGTTATTTTTGTTGAGTTCGGTTCATTTAACTCCACAGTATATCACAAATATATCAAGAGAATAAAGTACTGTTTAAAGGCACTGTACACGTTTGGTAATGACTCAAAACAAATATTAGCATAAAAAACTTACTTGGTAACAAGCAACGGAGAGCTGTTGATAGTATAAAACATTGTAGGAAACGACTCCATCTGAATTAACGTAGTTTTTGAGAAAGAGGTAATTTCTCACTAAAATAATAAAAACTTCTTGCAAGAAGTTTTTATTACTATATGAAAGCACACAAATTTGTACAACAAGGGTGTTTTTTCTTTCATTGTTTTCTTGCAACTTCGATGACCATAGGAGCCTAAATTTTCACAGGCTTGTTATTATATGCATATGTTGGGATACACCAAGTGAGAACACTGGTCTTTGACAATTACCAAACGTGTTCAGTGCCTTTAATGCAATGTAAAACGGAGGAGTGAAACTGTAGAATTTATTTTCTGAAGGCAATGTTAGATGGAAATCTGTTAGGAATAAGATCATTCGTAAAGTTGCCTCTGCTAAAAAAGATTTTTATCATAATCATGTCCAAAATCTAAAAACCAAAAATCCGGCTGGGTGGTATCGTACCATAAAACTGATGACTTCAGGCACTACTCCAAACCCTACAATTAACCCACCACCTGGAACGAATTGTAGTAATGATATGGATATTGCGAATAGCATCAATAATCATTTCACCTCGATTGGTAATAATTTATGTCCTTTGAATTTATCATCGCTTCCAGCTTATCTCCCTTCTCCTGAGCTTTGTCCAACCGTTCAAGAATGGGAGGTATTTTTTCAACTAAAAAAGATCAGTTGTAGGAAGGCTGGAGGTCCGGATGGAATTCCAGCCCCGATTATTCGTGAATTTGCATATGAATTGAGTAAACCTCTTTCACACATTCTTAATTCATCGTACCAGGAAGGTGTGGTTCCTAATCAGTGGAAACAAGCCGTTGTTATTCCTCTGCCCAAAAGTTCTCCCCAACTTGGAACAAACTTCGTCCTATTTCTTTAACTGATCATTTTGCCAAATTAGCTGAACATTTCGTTGTCCAGTGGATCATTTCAGATATCCAAGATAACTTGGATCCTAATCAGTATGGTAACAGAAAAGGAGTATCTACTTCCCATTATCTAGTTAAACTTGTTGATAATTTAAACGCTCATGCTGAGCTTACGAAGAGTCACAGTTCCTTGGTTGTTACAGATTTTACTAAGGCTTTTGATCTAGTTGATCATAATATTGTTATTCGTGATTTGCTTCACCTGGGTGCACGCCAATCAATTGTCCCCTGGGTTTGTAACTTTTTAACCAACAGATCCCAGTGTGTCAAATATAAACAAATTCTGTCCAATTATAATGTCCTTAAGGGTGGTCTCCCACAAGGGACTAAGTTCGGGCCGTTGGGTTTTCTTGCTAAAATTAATAGTGCAGTTCATTCTGAAAATGTCACTAATAGTCGATTGCTTAGTTTGAAATATGTTGACGATTTGACTATTGTGGAGAACACTGTAAGTAAAGATTTTCACAATATGCAATCTGTTTTGAATGAGTTCAGTGAATGGACTATTCAAAATAATATGAAAATCAATCCAGATAAGTGTGCTACAATGACTGTATGCTTTATGAAGAATATCCTCAGTTTCCTCCTCTACAAATTTCATCCACTGATCTCCACACTGTCGATTGTGTTAAGATTCTTGGCATCTTAATAAGTTCTGACCTCAAATGGGATAAACATGTTGATCAGATTTATCGTAAAGCTAGCAGTAAGATATACATGCTCAAACTATTGAAAAAGTTTCACTTATCCATTCCAGATTTATTAACAATTTATAAGGGTTACGTAAGACCTTTGACAGAGTATGCAGTCCCAGTATGGAATGCAGGGCTAACTAGAGCTCATGTCAACAAATTGGAGATTATTCAAAAGCGAGCTCTTAAGATTATTTTGGGTTTGGGTTATGTCAATTACGACCATGCTCTTATTAATTGCAATTTAGTGTCTCTCCATGACCGTAGAAAAAATCTTTGCATCAGCTTTGCAACAAAGCTAAAAGATTCCGATGTGTTCCGTCAGTGGTTACCCCAGCCAAGAGGTTCTAGTATGCAATATCAATTAAGAAACACTAACAATCTTTCCGAAATTAAGTGCAAAACAAACAGATACAAAAATAGTCCGATACCTTACTTTATCAGTATTTTGAACCAAGTATAATTTTCTCTTTTTTAAGTGTGTGCTTTGTTTTTGTTTTTTGAATGTATTTTGTGTAAACCCGTTGCTTTTTTTTAAATATGTAATTTGATGTACATTGCAATGTTTTTAAATTTGTTATTGTGAACTTTGTAGCAATTTAGCCCCTGGGCTACAAATGCATTGTTTTAATAAACCAGAAATAATAATAATAATAATGTAGAGAAAAACATGCTTGCAAGCATGCGTCCTATAGAGAATGTGCTTAGACCCATACAAGTGATAATTATAACAAAGAACAATCTACTAAGGCCCAACCCCACAGAGCTGCTGAGGCACAACAATTTGCTGGGGCACAAAACAAATTGGGTCACCAGAAATAGATACTACCAAAATTACCAATTAATTCCAATTGGATATCCAGTTGGAAAGAATTGGATTGAGTTGGTATTGAGTTGGTGTTAGTTGGTTTATATTGGAATACTGAATTTCCAATTGGAATCAATTTGGACTCAGTTGGCTTGATTACATTGAATTGGAATTAGTTGGAATTTGTTTCCCAATTGAGACCAATAGGGTCCAGTTTGAAAAAGTCCAATTGGGTTCAGTTGGAAAAAAATTCAAACTGAATCCAACTGAGTCCAATTGAGTCCAATTGGTTTTGTGCCAAAACACAACATTGGAAAAATTCCAATTGGTTCCAATTGGAAAGTTGAATTGGAAATTTTGGTAAGGGGAGCCCAAATCCCATTCGACAAGTACAATTTGTGACTGGTTTGCAGAAATTTGTTACGCATTTTCAACAGCTCAATGACGTTTAGCCTACGTATGACAACAATAAGCCCAAAGCAAAGGTTGCATTAAATGAACAAGTTATTACTTAATTATACAAAGAAAGCGAAGAAAAAACTGCCTTATTTTGTTTTGAAGGGTTTCCAAATTGTTGTACGACATCAGTTGAATTTACGTTGCTCAGTGTTTCCGCTTTTGTGCAGGTTTATTTGTCATACACCATTGATGTTTACTGAAATAATCTGTCGCTAATGTTTTCTGGTGTTTTGATATTTATATTTAATTTCTAATTTTACAGAGTAAAATTATGAACAATTAAACTACCGGTAAACTCTTGCTTAACCCGCTTCAGTTTGTTTTAATAAAAACAATAATTTTAATCAAAATAGTAGCTAATTTATTGGATAACCGACGGATTTTTTTTTGTTTATACAAAACTTTACCATTGAAGATGTTGAGCTATTCTCTCGTCTACTTCTTTTTGGGAACAATAAACACAACTATTTGACAATGCTTTGATCGAATTTGCAGAGAAGTTTTTACGACCTCTACGGATGACCTACTCCGTGAAAACGATATCATGACGAGACCTAAACTGGCAGAGACTTACAGGAAAATATCACTAGAGGGCGGAGATGCTTTCTACAGAGGCGATCTTGCAGACGCTATTGTAGCAGATATTGCAGACAGAGGTGAGGGGGGGGGGGGGTAAGGAATCAACAATATTTCAGGCTTGGAAATAATTTAAATTCAATTCGATTTGATTTATCTCGCCCAAGTTTACAAATAAAAAGTTATATTTGTTTTCCCAGTGTATGCACTAAAAACATTCAAATTCAATACTGACTACACAAGACAATGAATTACAAACCTCATGGTTACATTCATATGTTAAACTTTATAGATGTTAGGTTTTATAGAGCGCCATTTTGAAGAAGAATTTTCTGTGAAGCTGCCATCTTTGCTGGACTCCCTGTGGACCCAGACTTTTTTAATTTTACATTTGTGTTGGCGTCGTAGAGTGAAGATTCCAGACTCTTCGAATACATTTTTTTTCTTCTCTGTATCATCAGGTGGTATCATCACAAAGGAGGATCTTGCCCGCTACCGATGTAAGAGAAGAAAAGCTCTGGTGGTCGAGGTTGACGGTGTGAACATCTACACACCTCCTCCCCCGTCGAGTGGGGCCGTCTACTCACTCATTATGAATATTCTAGAAGGTATGGGTAAATTCTGACCTGGGGCCGATTTCACTAATGCTTTTCGATCATCGCAAACTCCGAAACCGATCGCTAAATCCAAAATCAATCGCAACTTAGCAATGGATTTTAGATAACGATTTCACTAAATATTTGCGACGAATCCCATCGCGAAACCGGCCCCTGGGCCCAATTTAAGCACAAATTAAGTTCGCACACTAGAATAAGGTTACCAGCCAAAATGCCATGTAACATGTGCTATCTTCGACTGGTATCCTGCTCCTCTTTGCTTAGCACAAAATTGTGCCGAACTTCATGTGGGTGACATGTTGCCATTGTAGTAAATCAGGTATTACAATATTGGCATGAAACGAAATTGTCATGGTTTATTGTATGATCCTTGAAATTTTGACTTCGTTTTGTGCTCTTTTTTTTCTCCCCCTTTTTTTTGGGGGGGGGGGTGGGCGTTACGCGTGCGTTTCGTTCTAATGAACAGCGGCAAAATGGCTGCGATGGTACCTTCATCACAAAAGGCACAATTGTATGTCACTGTCATGTTTTACGAAAGTGTGAGGGCATCGATGGCTAGTCAATTAGGCCGTATCCGAATCAAGCGACTTTGGCTACGGCTATGGCCGTTGGCTGCTGGCCTCTGGCCTGCTAAGACAACGTTGGATAAGGCATTTTCAGGAATCGGGACATAGCCACTGCGGAAGCCGTCTTGTTCTTCTATCCAATCACAACTATTTATTTATGTGTTTATTTTTGTATTCATGTAGTTGTTTTCTGTTTCATTTAGTTTGTTTCTATTTCATTTATCTATTTATATATTAGTAGATTTACATATTTGTTTACAATTCTAACCACCAGTTAGTTTGAATTGTTCTTTTTACGGGCAGGTTTAACCTACTTTTTGATTGAAAAGGGGAGAAAACATATTTACTCCTCAGCCGTGCCCTCTCCACATTTTGCATTTGTCCTCGTACAATTTTATCTTGTGCAATTGTATAATACATTTTGTGTATCTGTTTTTGAGCAGTAGAGTAGAATGAAGAGTAATAACAATTTAATAGTAACTAGACATTAAAAGAGTAGAATAAAGAGTAATAACAACTTAATAGTAACTAGACATTAAATGAGTAGAATGAAGAGTAATAACAATTTAATAGTAACTACACTCAAAAAAGTGAAACTCTGGTTCAGTAAATTGAACTCGAATTATTTAATTTGATAACACTTAATACTGTTTTTTGTTTTATTTTACTTGCTCATCCTAAGTGATTAAAACTTAAATCTTTAAAAGTCAGATTTACTTTAATCATATAAGTTGTTTTTCCATAAATAATAGGTCAAATCAACAAGAGTCACAATCAAGTAATTACTACTGACACTTAATTATTTAGTGATACTTAAAAATAAAACTTTGCCACTTTTACTGCGGTTATTGAGTTCGAAATACTCAATTGCTTGTATTGATGCTGAAGAGCATAACTTGACAGTATTCTTATTTTTCGCAGCACAAACATGAGTAGAACGAACAAACAAGGCTACTATTTGTGGGGGGCGACCAAGGCATTAATATAACTCTAAGCATTTCAAACCCAAACCGGCGAAATACTTTACAATAGTTTCTCCTCTGTCACTCACCAATTATATTTAATTGACAGAAAAAGGCATGAAGATAGTTTACAGCATGTAGCCTGGTCCCAATGTAAAGAAAATATCTTGTAATTAGATTGAGGTTCACCCTACTTGGACCAGCCGATTAACTCAACTTCATAGAACAAGTCATATGAATGTGCGCCCATGCATGATGGAGGCTTCCTCAATGGGGCGCCCAAGTTTACTGATTAGCCTGGTCCCCTGCCTACAGTTCATGGTCTCAAGTACTGCTTGTATGGGACCAACGTTTCACACCAACGGCATGGCACGCTCCTCCCCGAACAACAACAACAACACGTCGTTCATGCACATGTCGTACACATGCGCCGCGTTCACAACAACATCGAGGAGGCTGAAAGAGAGCAAGCCAAGGGAAGATTAGCTCGCCCCTGCATTGAAGACGTGATCAGTTAGTTCGTTGAATGCCATTCATAGGTAAGAATAGAATCCGAAAGGTGTTATTTCAGTTCTTACACTATAGTAATTGTGATATGCTAATGGTATTTGTAAGTTAAACAGTTCGTTGCAGTTGTAATGTTGAACCACGCCGTCCGTCTCCGTACACAACAACATGCTAAATACTGACTGTGACATGCTAAATACTGACATATTATGAGTGATAGGCCTCTTCGTAAGACAGTTGCATTGTGCACAAACTTTGAAACATTTATTTAAAAGTAACTTGCCGTTTTCTAGTTTTACTCGAGGGTTTGTGTTTTGCTCCCAAATAAATAGGCCTAGCCCCTAAAGACTAAACAACACAAACACAAAGGATCGACTCATTTATAAACAAAGTTGGTTTTACTGGAGGGTATTGTGTTTTACACCACAATAAATTAAGTCCAAACAACAAAAACACAAAGTAGTAGTTACTCATTTATAAATAAAGTTGGTTTTACTGAAGGGTATGTGTTTTACACCAATATAAATTAAGTCCAAACAACGAAAACACAAAGTAGTAGTTACTCATTTATAAACAAAGTTGGTTTTACTGAAGGGTATGTGTTTTACACCAATATAAATTAAGTCCAAACAACGAAAACACAAAGTAGTAGTTACTCATTTATAAACAAAGTTGGTTTTACTGAAGGGTATGTGTGTTACACCAAAATAAATTAAGTCCAAACAACAAAAACACAAAGTGATAGTTACTCATTTATAAACAAAGTTGGTTTTACTGAAGGGTATCTAATTTGCACCCAAATTAATTAGGTCCAAACAACACAAACACAAAGTAATAGTTACTCTTTTGAAATAAAGTAAGTTTTACTGAAGGGTATGTAGTTTGCACAGAAATAAATTAAGTCCAAACAACAAAAACACAAAGTAATAGTTACTCATTTATAAATAAAGTATGTTTTACTAAAGGGTATGTGTTTTACACCAAAATAAATTAAGTCCAAACAAAACAAACACAAAGTAATAGTTACTCATTTACAGAAACGTAAGTCTTACTGAAGGGTGTGTGTTTTGCAACCAAACAAATTAAGTTGAAACAACAAAAACACAAAGTAGTAGTTACTCATTTATAAACAAAGTTGGTTTAACTGAATAGTATGTAATTTGCACCCAAATTAATTAAGTCCAAACAACACAAACACAAAGTAATAGTTACTTGTTTGTTATAAAGTAAGTTTTACTGAAGGGTATGTAGTTTGCACAGATATAAATTAAGTCCAAACAAAAACCCACAAAGTAATAGTTACTCATTTATAAACAAAGTTAGTTTTACTGAAGGGATGTAATTTAGACCAAAATAAATTAAGTCCAAACAACACAAACACGAAAATGAAATTACTCATTTTACTCATTTATAAACAAAGTTAGTTCAACTGAAGGGTTTGTGTTTTACACCAAAATCGGTGAAGTCCAAACAACACAAGCATGAAGCTAAAGTTACTCATTTATTAATAAAGTGAGTTTTACTGAAGGGTTTGTGTTTTGCATCCAAATAAATTTAGTCCAAACATCACGAACACGCATTTAAACAAAGTTAGTTTTACTTATGCTAGGTATGTGGTTTGCACTAAAATAAATTCAGTCCAAACAACACAAACACACACAAAAAAAGTTGTTTTATTAAAGTTCATTTTGTTCACTGAAGTGTTTGTTTACAAGTCTCACAGTGAAAGTTGTAATGGTAGGGTGGAATTTATGAATAGTAAAATGAGATTTCATCTACAGTGAATTTGTGACACTATACTCAATCACAAAGCCGCACATTATAACACATTGGGCAGGATTTTGACACATTTGAAATAATATCTCAATTTGAAATTACATGCATGTACAGACAATGGTTTTTTGTGTGTGTTTTTTTTTCAGTCTGTGGTTATGTGGCGTTGTAAAGACTGTAATTTTCAATCGTCCAGAAGGTCTGGTCTGTTTAAACACTACAGGCTGCAACATAGATATGGTCCTCGTAATCCTCAGCCATGTTTACATCAGGAATGCCCGTGTAGATTTCGCACAAGCAGTGCTTTACACACTCACTTGTCTCGATACCACAATTCAGAGACATCAAATCTATTGAAGAAAGGGGAGCTTGTGTCATTTAAATGCCATGTTTGTGAAAGGAGTGATCTTGCAACTGATAAAGTATTTTTTCAGCATGTATACCAACACCTAAAAATCATGAAACAGTTAAATGTGTGTTTGAGGGTTGCGATTTCACATCAAACATCTACGGTACATATAGATCACATAAGAGCAGAAAGCATGCTTCAGCTGATCTACATGATTTGAAGCTTGGTGTGATTACAAAGACTCAGGTGACAGATACTGTGGTACAAGAACCATGTTCTTTGGATGAAGAGAATGCATCTGGATGTGACTCTGATGGTACCCTTGACAAAGATGATGAGGAGCAGGAGGTTGGGGACCTACCAAAGATTATTGAACATTCAATAGCAGCACTTCTACTCAAGCTTGAAAGTGTACTTCATGTATCGGGTTCCGCAATTGATAATTTAGTAAGTGAGCTGGCATATATTGGACATTCTTCTGTTTCTGTGCCTATTGTGCAAAATACTATTGATCAAGTATTAACGAAAAATGGCTGCCACCTTGACAGATCTGTTGTCATTGAAATTGCAGAATCTGTGTGTAACAACAACCCAATCAACATAGCAATTGGAAACGACGGTCCTCTCGCAACAGCCTTCAAGAGAAAGCAATATTTCAAGACAAATTTCAGTGTTGTTGAACCTGTTGAATACAAACTTGATAATGATAACATTGATAGCAATAAAAACATCACATTCCAGTATGTCCCCATTCTACAGTCCTTACAGCAGCTTCTAAATGCAAACGGAATTCTTGATAAAATACTGGTTAATGAGAACAACAACAACAGGAATGTTCCTGGTTCACCACAGTACAGATCTTTCCGTGATGGCAAGTTCTTCAAAGAAAATCACGTTTGTTCGGGAGAAAAATTTCACATTTATGTTGGTCTGTATGTGGATGACTTTGAAGTCTGCAATCCACTTGGAACATCCAGGAAAAACACAAAGTTTGTGCAGTTTATTGGGTATTGTTGAACTCACCTTCTGTGTGTCTTTCATCATTAACTTCAATTAACATGGCTATTCTTTGTAAATCTGTCCACGTGAAGACATATGGGTATGACAGAGTTTTGGAACCGCTGTTAAAAGATCTCGCAATCCTAGAGAGGGAAGGTCTATACTTGGCCAGACTGGGGAGAAATGTGATTGGCACCGTGCAGTCTGTTGCAGCTGATAACTTGGGTGCTCATAGTATTGGAGGGTTTGTTGAGAGTTTTTCAGGGCACTATGTGTGTAGATTCTGCACAGGGACAAAGGAAGACATTCAATTGAAAGAAGTAAGATCTGGTGCCTTCCAATTGAGAACAGAGGAACTACATTCTCAACATATTCAAACTGTTCAAGATGATGACAAAATCAACAGCTGCTTTGGGGTTAAAAGAAATTGCCCTTTGACTGAAAACCTTAAAACTTTTCATGTGTTAAGGGCTATCCTCCTGACATTTTACATGACTTATTCGAAGGTGTTATTCCGATGGAGCTTGCATTATGTTTGAACTTGCTTATTTCGAAGAAGTATTTCACACTAGACGAGCTTAATAATTCAATCAAGCACTTTCCATACAAGTGGGCAGATAAAAGGGACTGTCCACCGCCTATCCCCAAAAAGTTCTCATCAACAGTTGGTGGAAATGCACATGAGAACTGGACACTGATGAGGTTGCTCCCATTTATAGTGGGTTCCAAGATACCTCCTGGAGAGCCGGCGTGGGATATATTAATGGACCTCAAGGATGTGGTTGAGCTAGTTGTAGCACCAGTGCACACGCAGGAAACAATTGAGTTTCTAGACTGTAAGATTTCTGATCATCGGCAACGCTTGCAAGAGGTTTTTGCAAATGTTAGACTGAAACCAAAACATCACTTTCTGGAACATTATCCTGAAATGATCTCTTCTTTTGGTCCTTTGGTATCATTATGGACAATGCGTTTTGAAGCGAAACATAGTTTCTTCAAGCAAGTTACAAGATATACCAACTGCTTCAAAAACATACTTCTGTCACTTGCGGTAAAACACCAACTAATGATGGCTCATCATTTTCAGTCTCTGAGTCTGCGCCAGTCTGCTTTAGTAGTCACCAATGTCTCAACTGTTCCAGTAAAGTTAGTGAAGGATGATATCGAGCAGGCTTTAAGGGATAAGTATCCAATGCAGACAACTGTTCAGTTGGCTAAGACAGCATCATATCATGGAACAATGTATGCTACCGGCATGATTCTTGCTGTTGGTTCAACAGGCGGACTTCCAGATTTCGTTGAAATTTTACATATGGCCATCCTGCATGACAAAGTGAACTTCATCGTAAAAAAATTGTCTTCATGGTACATTGAGCACTACAGATCGTATGAAATAGATTCATCACCAACTAGAGAAATTGCTATTGTTGAACATGAAGAGCTGTCAGACTTCTACCCATTAGCATTGTACACTGTTCAAGGGAAACGTATGGTGACATTGAAACGATATATTCATAATGTGTAGCTTTTAGTGCTTCACAAAGTCATTAAGTCTAGCAGGTGAATACTATTTAACAATTTAAGAATTGATCATGAAGGTCTCAACCTCTTGGTACATGGGTTTTTGTTTGACACACACAAAGGATGAGCCACTTTGTCCAATGATCTGCACCGAAATTTGTTTTCGGTCTTACTACATGTATTCTCCTGCAAAACATTGGCTGTAAACTTTGGCTGTAAACTGTTGTAATATAACAAACAAAACAAAAATTAATTTTAATGAATTAATTGTGTTGTTCTTGTTTCTTTTATGACAGATAGTCAAGATGGCAGATGTACTTGTTGTACCATCGTGCATAATGTTGAGAGTCATCATCACCGAAGACAACATACAGAAGCTAATTCTACCCTCAAGGCTGGAAAGTGTACAGGATTTGGAAAACCAAGTCAAGGAGAGGTTTGAACTCAAAGGGGAATTCAAACTCCAATTCATGGATCCAGACTTTGATGACTTCTTGAGCATTACATCACCCAAGGACATTATTGACAGGGGAACTATCAAAGTCGTTCCACTTTCCATTCCTGATAGCGCGTCAGAAGATTCGGACATTAACAGCGTATTTGATCTTTTGAGTAATTCATCTCTGCTCTCATCGTCCCCGTCATTGTCGGAAGCATCATCCGTGTCTACTCTAGTAAGTACATGTAGTACAGATAGAGCACTTCAGTGGCCTACCGTCTTTCCAATCCCATCCTTCTCATTCGACACAGAGATGAAACTTTCAAATGGGAAAAAACAGTTTGAGAAGGATGGAACTTTGACAAACCCCACAGGAATGAAATCTGATATTTTGGAAAAACTTGCTGAAGCCATGTTTAGCTACAAGGCCTATCCATCAGATAATCAGTTCTGCGCTGTAGCACAAGCACTTGTTAAGAAGCACCCATACCTGAAAGAACCAGGTTCTGCCACTGGCTACCATGGTTGGAAAATGAGCCTTAAGTTCAAGATGGGAAACTATAGATCAAAGTTGCGAAATCACGGATGCACAGAACTAACCGTAAACTCACTCAAAAGAAAAGGTGACACGAAATCAGCCAAGAACATCAAAAACCAAGAAAGGCAGAAGTTAACTACCTTCCTGAATATCCTGATGATGAAACAGCTGCAAGCTCTGAAAAGGAAAGGATTGCTCTTCTTGATGAATTGAAGAAAACACACAATGGAAAAGTGATTATGGAAAAAATGGCAAAGACATTTTCCCAACGCAGACAAGAAGTAGTTCTTCAAAACCACTTGTTGCTGACTTCAGAGCTAGATGGCCAGCACTCTTTTCAGAAACTGAGGTGAGGCATCAAATTTACACTTTGTATTTTAATTGATCTGAAAAAGCTGTGTGTGTGTGTACTATAACTGAACATTTCCAATTCAACACAAGCTTTGATCATCACTTACAGGGTAATGCAAAAATACTTATATCAAAATCACAAAATGTTGGCAACAAACCATGCTTTTATGGTCATCAAAGCAATGTTATGAAACTGTCAACAGCAGACTTTCCTTTACTTCCAGATTGATTGTTTGAAAACTGTATGCACTTGGTTCAGAATGAGATACTAATGCTATTTTCCCATGTGTATATTATTAGATTGAGGCTGAATTTATGCGAATTACAACCGTTAGACTGCAAAGCCAGTTCATGGAGCAACTCGACAAAAATACACCGAAGCTCATCCAGTTGATGAAGGCAAAGGGTGGGGCTGCTGGTATCAAGATTACAGAAATCTTGGCTGGAATAGAGGAGGTAATTAGTTTTTTTGTTATGTTTTTGTGGTTTTGGTTTTCTTTAATTTTCTTTTCTTTTTTCTCCCCTTTTTGTAATGAATTGTTTGAGGACAATTTCATTCATTTGCATGTGTTGGAAAGTCTACCACTGAAAATTTTAAGTGTAATGCCTTGACAAAATGTGATCAAAGCAAGTATATACAAATAGCTTGGCTAAAAACATTTTTTGGGCTGATTTTTGTTTACATTAGTCTTGACATCTTCACTCCAGGGTTCTCACTCATAAGGCCTGGGGGCAATTTCATAGAGCTGCTAAGCACAAAAATTTGCTTAGCATGAAATTTCTTCCTTGATAAAAATAGGATTACCAACCAAATTTCCATGTGATAACAGCTGAATACCAGTAACAAGCAATATGCAACACATGGAAATTTGGTTGGTAACCCTGTTTTTATCAAGGAAGAAATTTCATGCTAAGCAAATTTTTGTGCTTAGCAGCTCTATGAAATTGGGCCCTGATCTTTAACTATTTGTCTTTCTGTTTGTGATATTTGAATCATGGATTGAAAACTCTGGATGCTGTCCTTTTTCTAAACAGAATGTGCTCAGCAAGAGAGCTGGTGTCATCAAAGCTCTTTGCGAGTATGTTGGGGAGGACAGTGACGCACTATTTCAACACTTTTTGGTAAGTGTGCAGTTATTCTGATGATGTACAAATATACAATTGTTGCACGCTGTGACGGGGACCCATGGGTTTTGTACACCTGAGGGGGCCAAATGGCACCCTGGGCTTCGCCTCGGGTGCCATTTACCACGAGGGTGTACAAAACTCATAGACCCCCGTCACAGTGTGCAACAATTGTTTTGTTATACCTTGGTAACATTATTATTCCTCTTCTCGAAGTTCTGTTATCATCTTCAAACATTAACACTTCGGATTAGGCATAGTCTAATAAGCAGGCTAACAGCTGTTCAAATAAAAAACAAATCTTCACTATTCCCTCGAACCCGGGGCTGTTTCGTACAAGCGCTGGAAATCCACCAACGGTGGGAACGATCAAGGAAATGTACACCGATAAACAAAACTCATGTTCGCCTCTGCGCTGTGCAGCCATGGAACATTTGGCAGTTGTGAAGTTTTATTGGTCGAGAACCAGTCATGTGATGTGATACAAAGATGCATGTACCATGGCTAAGGATTCATGATACGCATGACGCACAGCGCGGAGGGTAACATGAGATTTGTTTACCAGTGTACATTACCTTGATCGTTCCCACCGTTGGTAAATTTTCAGCACTTTGTACGAAAAAATATAAAAAGTATAACAACAAATTTTGCAAGCTGTGACGGGGTCCATGGGTTTTGTGCCCCCTTGGGTGTACAAAACACCATGGACCCCGTCACAGCATAGAGCAAGGGCCACAGCGTGCAACAATTGTATAATGTGATGACAGTGAATCATTGAGCATCCTGTTTCGAAAAGCAAGCTCAGGTGAAACAGGAATTTGCATATGGATTGTAACTTTTCATTTTTAGCAACCACATTATTTGATCAGCTCTTCAAAGAAAAAAATCCTTGGTGACGCACTGTTTACATCCCCTTCCCCCCCCCCCAAAAAAAATCAATTTTCCAAAAGATGTGTTGAACAAAAATTATAGACTGTTTCAGTTTGGTTACTGTCACTGCCTTCTGTTTCAATATACACAGACTATGTGTGGGCTACGCCACCTGTTTCATGTTGCAAATAAAACAAAATATAGCCCCTCAAACTTTGATTGAAAAAATGAAAAGCCTGAAGAATCAGTCATGTGGAAACTTTACGACATCAATCCTGAGAGTGTAATGAAGGACAAACAACTTTTCTAATCAAGCCTGATTTTTTTTTTTTTTCAAAGTCAACACAGGAAGAAGAAATGAAATCCCAGGAAGAGACTTGCACCATGGGCATTTTCAGCATAAACAGAGGATGTGGAACAGAGGATGAGGAACAGCAGATGACAGTGGCTATTGTACTGGAAGGCAATGAAGTGCTAAAGGAGGTCAACGACCTATCGAAGGCATGTTGCCTGTTGTTTGGATTGATCTATTCGCTCAATCTCCATTATCCGAAAGTGTACAGGTATCTGTTCGAAGTGATCCAAAAAGTCTTCATGAAGCTGGATGGTGACCGCTTATCACCAAAAATACAGAGTCTTAAGAATAAGCTTTGCTTTTAATTTCTGGTTGTTTCAGTGATACATATCACTTAAAGGTCTCTGTCTGTAAGAATGTACCAAATTAGGAGGAGGGGGTGTGATTCAAGGGTTCTCAGATCTTCTTCTAAAAAATTAGAGTGATACATCATACCAAACCAATAAATTACGTATGACCTTTGACCTTTATTAGATTTGTGAGCCAACATGATCCCAATTGTTTCTCACTTGAAATCTGTTTAGGAACACTAAACTTAACCAAATACAAGAAAACATTTGCGGGATCTTGTTGCCGCAGGTACTTACAATAATGAGAAAAGTGAATGTTGTGCCAATTCTAGGCTAATTGTTAATGGCAATACTTTAAAAAAAATTCAAACGAACTTTTGACATGCAAATTGTTGAGATCCCAAGATTCTTTTTCATTTGTCATTAGATGAACACTGTTTCTACACCAGTTGTCATTGAACTATTTTTATTATGTTGGCGTGCAAGGTTACGGAGGTGCGAAAATGCAAGATATTGGTACAATTTTACCTTTGACCTCTATTATCTCTGGCCATCAAGATCCCACCCACTTTGCACTTAAATTTGTTTTAGGGCTGCAAGCTCTTTAATTTGAACTTGTTTATTTCATGTGATCTTATGGTTGCATTGAGTTACTGTATGAGGCGTTGAAAATGGCACAAGGGCGCTGTTCGTCAAAGGTTCAGGTCCGTGCAACGTGACGTGCCAATGAGATACCAATTTTTTTTTTTACTTCTCTAAGTAGCCCAACTGATGGTTTAAAAAAATGTGTTACTTTTGTTGGGACGAGCTTGGGGCACATTTTGCGTTTACAGGGAATGTACCATCCGTTTCACATGGGCTTTTTTGGCTGAAACTTTGATAACCCATAATACCCAAACCAAAAGAGTCGGCAAACTTATATTTTGAATTTATTTGTTTGGTAAGATGATGTATCACTCTAATTTTTTAGAAGAGGATCTGAGAACCCATGAATCACCACTTGCTGACCACTTGCCAATGTAATGCTATAATTAATCCTGTACCTTTATATAAATTTTACTGAACAATACTTTTTTCTACTTATAACTTAAAGGGACACGTTGCCTTGGATCGATCGAGTTGGTCCATGAAAAGTGTTTTAAACCATTTGATATGAAATGTATAGGGATGGTTAGAAAGATGTTTTAAAAGTAGAATAAAATAATCCACACAAACATGCCTCGAAATTGCACGGTTTTTCTTTTACGTCATGAACAAACACGGTCGGCCATTTTGTGGAGTCAAAATTTTGTTAGTTCGACCGTGTTAGTTCGCAACGTAAAAGGAACCGTGCAATTTTGAGGCATGTTTGTGTGGATCATTATTTTCTACTTTTAAAACATCTTTTAACCATATACATTTTATATCAAACGGTTTCAAACACTTTTCATAGACCAACTCGACCGATCCAAGGCAACGCGTCCCTTTAAGGTGATGCAAAATTAAAGTTGAGCAAGCTGAATATCTATACCCAATGCTAGACATTACAAAGACTTAAAGTTGATTTCTCTGCACTTTTTAAGTTTATTTTTAAAGGTCAACTAAATGGGTCCTTAGCTTTAAAATTATTGTTTGTAAACAATAACCTCCTGCAATAGGTCTCTTTGCTAGAGACACCTTATTGCAGTACATTATCTTTATAGTCCACTAATTTTACTCGCTTAACAAAGACTAAACAAAACTACATCTTTCGGGTGGGGGGGGGGGTTGTTAACTTGAAATTTATGGGGAAAAACTAGTCCAAAGAAGTCTTATCTCGTAAATGCATCCGATACCTGTATAATATAGCTTGTCAGCCAGATGCTTTTTCTTCAAAAGTAGTCTCTGAAAAAACGGTACTTTTAATTTTTAGTAATGTTCCACACCATCAAGAGAATATTGTTTTGAAGCATATGACCACTTGCCAAAAAAATTACTGTATTTAATAACTCTCGTGTCAGATAATTAAGACTCTAACAAATTAATGAAAGTTGTATCATAAACACAACTAAAAATTAATACAACAAAGCGAGGTGTTTTTTATGTCATTATGCTATGAAGTTAAAGGGTCTTGATACTTTTTGTAGGACACAAAACACAATGCCCACAGATTTTACATTAAAGTTTGAAGTTAATGATAGTAGAAAGCCTCCCTTAAAATGCAACTTGCTGAGGTGCTGTAGTTTTTGAGAAATTAGTAAAACAAGTCACACAAATATTTTTCGTCGACGAAAATTATATAGCATGTAAAATGTATTTTCGTGACATTGTTTTACTCATTTCTCATAAACTACAGCACCTCAGCAAGTAATATTTTATTGTGAGCTTTCTACTATCATTATCTTCAAACGGTGTAAGTTTAATGTAAATCTGTGGACATTGTGTTTTGTGTTACAAAAAGTACCTAAATCCTTCAAGAGTGTTAAAACTTGAGTTTCCTGATGTTATTGTTAAAATATTTTGTTGTTCATATGTTAACATAAATGCGTTCACAAAATTTGTGATGGAAATGGTAGATAATTGCACAAACCGCAAGTCCAGAACCTTACTAAATTTGGATAAGAGTGTCAATAATTTTAGTAACAAACAGAAATAACTTGCATGATTTTGTTTGAGTGTTGTTTACAAATTTCAGTATGTAATTTACCCCCTAATCGGTTAATTTCCTCAACTCAGTTAATTTCAGTCAACTTTATGACTTAAATTGTTTACACATTTAGTTGATTTGTGTTAATTCTTGCATCATAATATTACACACACCAGTATAAAATCACACTGCAAATTAAGTTTAAAACATTTAAGTACTATTGTAGCAATAATTCAGTTTAATTTCAAGTGCAATCTGAATAAATGTATACCTTGTGGAATCTACCTCAATTAATTAAACTTGCCCAGATCATTTTATTTTCGTGATTGTTTAAGTTAAATGTGAGTAGCACAACCTTAAATTATTTGCGCCTATTTAACTTGCAAAATCAAGTTACATACAATAATATAATTGTGTTGGATTATTAACCAAATCCAATTTAATTGAACAAACCCATACTGAGTAAAATTGAATTGATTTAATTAACTGGTTTTAGTTTATTTTACTTCAAATGAAAAGTAGCGCCCACTTCGAATTGTAAGTTAATTCAACTTGCCGTAGGTAAGTAATATTAGTTGCATCACAAAGAGTAAATTGGGCTCTGATATTTTAAGTTTAACGAACTTGGGGAATACAAGTACAAAGGACTTATATTCTTTTCCCGTTCAATTTACTCAATTATATCGAGGCAACAAACTTGCCTTAATACAATTAAGTAATTTGAAGAAAACGCGTTTTGAGTTTATTTTACTTGCAATTAAATGTAGCGCCTACTTCTATCCTCAAGTTATTTTAACTTGCCTTGGATTTGAGTAATAGTAAATGAATCGTAATATGTCATCCCAACTCATTTCAAATCAGTAAAGCGAACTTGAAAAAGCGAGGAACTCATAATATTTAAGTAAACTGGACTCTGACATTTTAAGTTTAAATAACTTGAGGAATAAAAGTACCAAGAACTTATATTCTTATCCCGTTCAGTCTACTTAATAAAATTGAGGCAACAAACTTGCCTTAATAAAATTAAGTAAGTTGAACAAAACATTTTTTTGAGTGTAGACATTAAAAGAGTAGAATGAATAGTAATAACAATTTAATAGTAACTAGACATTAAAAGAGTATGAATGAAGAGTAATAACAATTTAATAGTAACTAGACATCTCTTCATTTTCCTTCCAGGTTATGACTTTAGTCCTGAGAGTGTGGCCAACAGTGAGAAGAAGATCTTGACTGCTCATCGCATCGTAGAGGCCTTCAAGTTTTCATTCGCCGGTCGATCGTTCCTTGGGGATGAAGACTTTGTTGATGTTAAAGAGGTCGGTGATGGTTATTCGTAATAATAATGACATTGAAATTTTGTTCGTCAAACACAGATTTCATTCTCATTTGCATCAAGTTTAAGCACATACTAAAACCAAAGTATGACACTGCTTTTGTCACGCTTATCGTACACTAGGCCACACAAACAAAACTAGTTGATCATCTCCGCCCGACCCTACGAAACCCCCGACCCTATCTTTATGTTTATATTTTTTAAATCATAAAAACAGTCTTTTCAATGATCTTTTCAGTCAAATTTGGCTCCCAGATTTTTCAGCTGATATTTTTTCAAAATCCATAGGTTGGAAATTGATGTATGAAGAAAATTTATTCATGTTGGCAAAAACAAGAACATTCTTCAAATATTTACTTAGGCCACACTGCGTTTTAGTGGTTTTTTGGTATCCTTAGTGCTTGTTGTGTTCGTCAGAAATTATAATGTCTTCATTGGCGTTAATACTTGGACTTTATGTTGATAATCAGCACACTTCTGATCTACCTTTGTTTGAAAATCACCCCAATCTCAATTTACATTTTTTCTGTTTTTATTCAGTTGGTAAGCAACATGACGTCACAGGCTTACGCCGACTTGCTGCGCGCGCAGATCATTGATGACGCCACTCATGACCTTTCTTACTACAACACTTTCTACAACCGGCCAGATAGCGGCACGTCACACTTATCGGTTGTTGACGGTGATGGCAATGCTGTTGGTATTACAAGTACAATAAATTTAGAGTAAGTTTAAAAGCACCCCCCCCCCCCACCGCCCTCCCCGAATTTGCATGAACACTAACGTCTGGTTAGGCCTACTTTAAATGTTGATATTTCGCCATAGAAAAAGACAGTTTTCCGACAACAATTTAAAATCCTTGTACACTCAGCCATGCACGCTATTCGTCTTTCATTGCGTTTCCACCAGGTTTGGTTCCAAAGTTATGGGTTCTAGAACCGGAATCATATTCAATGACGAGATGGACGACTTCTCCAAGCCCAACAAGACGAACTACTTTGGTTTACCGGCCTCTCCGAGCAACTTAATCAGGCCAGGGAAGCGCCCCATGTCCTCAATGACTCCTACTATAGCTGTGAACAAGGACGGGACCGTCAAGTTGGTGATTGGGGCGTCGGGTGGTCCGCGTATCATTACGGCAATAACTCAGGTAATGTTTTTGTTACTATGAAGAGGTCTTCGTAGCCTAATTTTGATCGATACTAATTTTGATCGATGCTTGATTCTGATATTTTTCTGAAATGGATTTTTCAGGTTTCTGCGGATACATTTTGGTTCGGTGACGACCTGAAGGAAGCTATCCAACGCAGACGTCTCCATCATCAACTTGTGCCTAATATTGTCATATACGAAGAAGGTTATAATCAGGTGAGAAAACAGAAAGAAGAGGTCTTCAGCTACAGTACTTCAAAGACAAAGTGCGAGTCCTGCCATTTTCGTAAAAAATGTTTGGTTTGTTTTTGTATACGCAGTTCGTATATAGCGCTTTTATCACACCCGAAGGCGTCAAAGCGCTCATTATTTGTCTACGAAGTATGCCATGTTCGAAATATTATAGGACCCATTTATTTACCTAGCACCATGTAACGGTTTAAAGGGTGCTATTATACTAGAAAAAACGGGGCGAACCCCTTCTCTTAACGATAAGTGCACTGGGTTATTTTATGTGCATTACACAACACATGGGACCAACGGCTTTGCGAGAGCATTAATGGTTAAGTGCCTTGCTTAAGGACACAAGTGGTCAAGACCGGGACTCGGACCCACACTCCGCTGATCAGAAACACCAGAGCTTGAGTCCGGTGTGCTTGACCCCACTCGGCCACGACACGCCATTCACCCTGACAGTTTAATTAAGGTTTCACTGTTTGCCTCAAAATAATTACTACATTCTTCTTCATGCTTGCAAACTTTATACTGTTTAGGCACCTTTCATAAGGCGCACGAGGGCGCTCTTTACTGTAAACCTTTGTAAAACTGTAAACCTTTCCACTGACACGCACGGTCCGCTTCACAGCGTCTCGAACTTTGTTATGGTTCCCCGACTCAATATTCACATTCAGTGATTCATAACCTTTAGTTTGATACTTAACTCTCTTCAATTCAAAATTAACAAAGTTATCAATAATTGCAAAGAGTCACTTGCTCTATACTTCAGCCGCAGAACACATGCTGACTTCATGTGAATGGTTTTTAAATTAAAGATTATAATAACGGCAAAAATAAACGTTCATCTGCATGTCCAAATCGAAAAAATTGCATTTGAAGTCCCGAAACTTACAATTGTTTATTTCCAAAATCGCCCTTATGAAAACATGACCACTGATTTTGATGATTTTTTTTTCTCTCACAATTTGTGTGGTATAGGCTAAACTTAATTTCAGGTTATTTATCTTCATCAGCTACGCAAAACTCCCACGCAGATTGGCTATCACACGCTCTAACTAGGGGCTATTTCAGGCATTATTGCAGAGACTTATATAGACTTTTGTTGATAAACAGACCGCGCCTGGTTGGCATGGACAGCCGAATGTTAGCAAAACATTCAATTGTGTTAATTTACAGATGTTGTGACCAATTAATTCAACATGTCTGCAAATTGTCAACTTAAAAAAGAAAATCCCATGATTGGTTGCTTTGTTTCCAACAAATTCAACACTATTTTTGAATATTTTGTGTAACATTATTACAAACTGTGGCTATCTGTTTTTGCTTTACATTTATGGCTTCCCATAGTAAGTTTTCCAACATGGGTTGACAAAAACTCGGGCTGTGATGTTGCAATAGAAAGGTCTAATGATAGAGTTGCGACAACTTGTGATTCGGTCAAAGCACGCCTGTGACTAGACTGCACATTGGGTTGTGCTGCATTTGGACTAAAAATGGCGTCTAGCAACCACGTGACCAAAGAAAACTGGTCCCTCTATGTCGCAACTCTCTGCATAGCTCTGCAATACTGCATATCAGGTAGAACAGAAACCACCACGATCACAGACTTGGAAGCAAGTCTAGGTCAAGGCCTATAGTGAACTCTTTGT